>JANTPZ010093056.1:0-15771 GCA_025593235.1 Vachellia pachyceras
GGCTACAATGAGGACAGATATATTCCAGTCCATCTGTTTTTGCGTAATCCTGCACAAAGTTGTGAATGAAATATCGTGAATCCTTAACATGAGGAAAATGTGTAATGAAATTTAATTTTCCTTCACACAAGATAGCATCAGACTGTATTCATTGGCAACAAAGATAATTAGGGCCAGTACCTTAAATGCACCAAGGCCTTGCCGTCTGTCACAGCCAAAGTGAGCCCACTCGCCACATATGCCACAATTCACCCAATCCCCAGCTGCACTACTGTTGAACGGTTCACAAGTTGTAATCAAAGGTTTATACAAAATGCAAATAGCTACTACTAATTGTACAGTTATTACCACAATAGCAACATCCTCTAGTTACATGGTCATGAGCCAAGAATAAGTTAGATGAAAGTTGATAATTTCAGCATTTTACATGGAAGGGGGTTTCAAGAGAGAAGAATCTGCATGTAATGGCAAAAAGCAACAGCATATCTAAATATGACTGAAGGAAAAGGGAGAAGAAAAACCTGTGACACAACAAGCAGCACTCTCCATCCACATCATCATGTGCTAATTCGTATTCCAGAAGGTAAGTTTCAAAATGCCTTTTGAGTGTGTTTCCAACGCCCTGTAAAACAAGATAAATTATACAAATAACCTTAGCTGTTACATGGTATAGCTCGTTAACCTTGAAAACCAAAAAAACATCATCAATTAGTTTCTGGAACCATGACAAAAGCTTTCTATTCAATGAAGGGCAAGAAAAGAAAGAATCCCTCTGAACTTTAGGTGACTCAAAACACTGAACTTTCAAAATCAGAAATGAGGTCCCCAAATTTCACACTTCAGGAAATAAGTCCTTCTGTCTATGTTCCATCAACCATGTTATCTCATTAGCCACATTTTTTGGGCCATGGCATCAAAATCCCTTTAGGCTCCCCCGCGACACCCTAAATTGGCTAAACTGACACTGAGCAAGATGGGAGCTTGTCATGTTGATCTCAGGAAGTTAAAGGTAGCAGATAAGTTAAGTCCATTGAGATAAAAGTAGACGAAAGACCAGCTTCCTGAACTGTGAATTTAATTTCTAGTTCTAAAGTTATTTGCATATATAGATGATAATAAAATTAAAATTAACAAATTATAAGTCAAGAAAGGAAATACATATTAATCCTACAGTTGGCTAAAAGTTTTTTCACTTTTTGTTCTTTTTACCAGCACAAGTAATCTAAAATTAACAAGCCATCTATCCTAATTACAAAACCTAAATTCCAAATTATTATTACATGATATATTATTTCAAAAGCCATAATGTTCCTCTTTTCATAATGCACCAATTCCACACAATATCTTGTCCCCGGAGAGGCACGTAATCGGCCAGCTTAGGACACCAAACGGTAACTTGCTGATAGATCTGATTATAAGGGCACTTCCATTGCCTAATGCCCCCAGGATCCAGGGAAGAGTACATACTGACACATTAATCTCACAAACAGAGACTACAATGAGATATAGACAAGGCATCGAACATACAGTCATTCTATTGGTGGTTGTGTAATTACGCATTTTTGAGAAGATTTGTCCTTTCCAATTGATGCCATTACCAACATGGAATCCTCCCCTGGTAACCACCTGTGAAACAACAAACAAGTTTATCAACATACTCAACAAATCTGCTTGCTAAGCAACATCATCATCGAAAGTGAAAGCTCCAATGGCTCACCTCTTTATACAAGTTGTAGAGGTCAAGCCGTTTCCCATTGAGTATGGCATCAGGAAACTCAGCAAGCCCTCCTTGAGGAATTAATCGACTATTTCCTCGAAGCATCAAAAACTCCATGACATCTTTCAAAAATTCCTCCTACAAAGAACAGTGACTTATAAGAAATCCTGTAGAAGGTTCTTAATAAATAATTATATCATAGAAGATCTGAATACTGCCAACTGGTCTAGTTTAAAATTCTCTTTCACCAAAAGGTGATAGAAGGGTGTGAATTATAAAACTTAGGAATGTACTCAATCAAATTCTATAGCATTAGCTCTTCCCCTTTTCCACATTAGGGGACTCATTGAAGAGTAATGCAGCTCCCACTTTACTGTTCTATCTCTTTGAATAACAAATCACAAGCATTAAGAAAGTCTCTATCAGCGAATCACATTTCATCTAAATCTCATGATTCTCATCCAGTACCAGAATGTTAGATTGCAGCACGAAATAGTGTGCCCAAACAATATGAAAAGTCGCATCACATGAGACAGTCAAAGAACTCACCTCAGAGCAAGTTTGGATAGGGCCTCTGCCACAACCATGTTTTTTCAAGGGCAGCGGATTCAAGGAAACAATCTGCTTAGACTGAGCTGAGCCTGAAAACGACCTTCTCTGTGTTGCAGAACTTGAACCAGTAGTACCGCGCTTTGCAGGGACAACAAGTGGTAAACTAGCTTCAATTTGGGCACCCTCATAACCATCTGTCTCTGAAGGTCCAGAAAAGAGTGTCATTCTATGGCGATGAACATGAGGGATCGGCCTCATTGCAGACACTTTTAATCTCTTCCTAGCTGGAGTTAAGGACGTGCCAATTCCATTCACCGTTTTCTTATCCTTTTCCCCTTCATCTACTTTTTGAACATTAGCTTGCCCCATTAAAACACCATCTTGAAGGCCAGGCCTTGACTCTTGACTTGGTTCACACCTTTTACTTGTAGGAGGGGGTGGTTTCAACCAACCAGGGGGGCTGCGGAAAATTATTTTGTCTGCATCTTTCTCCTGCCTTTGACAAAAGAACAGCAGGCGCTCAGCATCATCTTTCTCGAACGAAGCAATAGGCAACCCCTGAATGCTAGCAATTCCAAGTGCAACTAAACTTCGATAAGTAATTTCAGGAGCTAGCTGTCTCAATACCTGAAGGTTGAGTCAAAAAATTATCAGCAGAATGTATGATAAATAAAAGTTATCAGCCCATTTTCACTGCAATTAAGCTTTCAGTACTTATAGTATATGAACTTTTAACATTACATTGAACTGAATATCCAGCTACTTGTGAGGCAAAACTCTCAACGACAATCCAATAATTTTCATTTTCAGCAATGCAAGCACCAACTGAATTGAAGATATATTTCATGGGGAAGATAGTGGATAGATTGATGCCAGGAAGATCCAGAATGATGGTCAGTCAAGTGATTCAGTGATACCATTTATCATCAGCCCATTGAAATACTACAGCGCTCCTCATTTGAAAGGGGCAAGGCTGATGACAGAAAGCAGAAGTACATTTATACAACCAGCCTCGAAGTTAGCTCCCACACAAGGAATCCTTGCTCCATTATGCCTAATCCTCAAAAGCTTTTTTTCACATGGTTAAAAGTTCAGTATGAAGAATTTTTTCTATTATTAAACCAAATAAAACCGTGTTGCTTCTACTGTGAGCAAGTTAAATAACAATTCAATTCTTTTTAAACCAAATCAACTACACAAATAAATGTTATACACAATCACCACACTATATTTGATATAGAACAAGAACCTTAATGAGTACCAAGTAAGAAACTAGCAAGGTGTACCTCATTCAACGCTACTAAACCTAAAAAAGTACCAACAGATAACCTTTTCAGAAAAAGAGAGTGAAAAAAATACTACTGAATAAAACCTGCGAAGCCCATAGAGGAAGCTTCATGCAAACTTCAAATACGGCTGCTCCACAAGCAATTGAGGCAGATCTACGTGGTTCAGAGACACGCTGTTTGTTTCCCTCATCAATTTGGGCACAAACTAGTTGGCTCTTCTCAATTATCTCATTTTTTATATGATTCTCCAATAACTAAAAACAGAAACATCAGGGTATAAGCATCCGAAAGTCTTTGCTAGTCAATGTTACTTGCACACTTCATATCTAGAACTAACTTATACCACAATTTGAACTGTTTATTTGATATAATGAAATGGTTGATGGTTTATACAAAAGGGAAATTGTCTGAGAACAATTTTCAAGCCAACATTACAATTTAATATTTTCACAGAAAGAAATAAGATTTAATTCCCCAAGTGCTCGAAAAAATCTTGGTTATGTAAGATTGATGTTTTAAACATTTCTAGCTTCAGCAATGAAACTTCACCACAATATTGGCAATAACCTGATCATTGAAGCAAGTTTGAGCACTGCCAGACACCAGAAGAGAGATATGGGCTGAACTACAGGTTGATATATCACATCGCATGGTCACAACTCCTCGAGAAAAAGTGGTTGCTTGAAGAGGTGGTGGGGGAGCACTGTGACAGGGAAAAAACCTCAAGATATCACCAGATGTCAATACACACCAATAACCAACAGTTTTTGAAAACAGAGCAAACTTTTAAAAGAAAGAAAGAAAAAGGAAGAATAGGAAAGAAGGCTTTTTACTCTTTGGTCTACCTGGTTTTGTAAGAGTTCAATTATTACATTAGGGCATACTGCCAGAGAGGGCTAATTCCTAGGTAGCACTAAAAAAAGATCTGACATACTGGAAATCATCCAATGCGTAATTAGTATGCATATACAAGATATTGACGTACCTAAACTTGCCATGGAGTTTGCTCCCCCGTATCTGAAGAGATAAAAGAAAATGAAAAAGCTGCCTGCTTAAGGAAAAATTTCGACAAACGGCTATAAAACAAAATAACAATTAGGGGCCACTAGAAGTCTAGAATGATGGGAGGCAATTATCAAGGATCTCTAAAATGCCTCTACTGAGAGATTACAACGTTGAATAATGAGTAAACCATGCAACCCGACTTAGGATAAGAAATTATTCTCTGCATGTAAAAATAATGATCCTAGAGCTTTCACTATAAGGAAAGCAACAAGTCTAAAAAAACCATGTCATGCATAAAATATAGAAAAATTTGACTAGACTATACGAGAAATAGTTAAACATACTTCAATGGTTAAGAGTGCTTTGAGTCCATCCTCCAATGATCTCAATAGTGACTCATCCTGGGAGGGAAAAAATAGAGCAAAAAAGCACATAAGTAATTGGGGGAATCAGGCGCATGTAGCATACAAATTCAGATCATGTAAACATAAACAGTGAGCTTAAATAAGGATATAGTGAGCATACATCTCAGGATGAAGTATTCAACAAAAGCTTACCACAATGGAAGGTGAACCACAGATGAGAAATCTCAAGTTCACTTCATCATCATGTATCTTTATAGCAGGAAGACTACCTGAGGAACTTTCCTCATCATCATCTTCACAGACCTCAGGAGGGTCAATGTTGATTTGAAGACAGTCTCCAAGAAGGTGTGGCCCTATATTGTCACTAGAATCATGTTTCTCACCAGGAAGGACTTGACTGTTTTGAACACAATAAAACTCAAAAGAGGCACGAGCAAGGTGAAAGGCATCCCATGTATGCGAAGAAGAGCTGCAAATAATGTCATTAAAAACATGAAACATAAGTTATGTCTTCAATTTTTCAAAAAACCAACTCATGTTAAGTGAAAGTGGGATATGCACAAACGAACATAAATGAATGCATGCACGCGTGCATATAAAAATCGAACTTGACTTCTTGCTTAGTCTTCTTAGACACAGATACAATCGTACAAGTAATATCTACACAGGTTCTGACCGTTACACAATGCAAAATTAAAAAACAAATGATAAATTAAATATAAATATGCATGCATTGTATGTCATGAAACAAAAAATTCAAAAGTTTGCACTTCACAGATGCCAGAGTAAAACATCCCTTTTGTTGATGGACAGCTAAATGATAGCATCATCAAATATATGTGTGTTCTCAAGTCCATGCCTATCGATTGATCAATTCCCACAAGCATCCATTGTTGTGACAGGAGACCTTGGACATATCTAGTCATTGAAAATGGAACCAACCAAATACTTGCTTAATTCCAGGTAAATGGTAACATACCTCTGCACCGCTGAAAAAAATGCTTGACGAAAATGGCAAGCAGCATAACAAGAAAAAGTATTTCTCCAATAAATCACATATGCAACTCCCTGCAGGCCAAATATCCAAAATGAATTTTCCTTCCCCAGAAATTCTCAAAAAGCAAGGGATTCTAGAAACTGCAATACCTAATTAGTTTAATCATCAAATGAAATTAGTTTTGGAAGCTGTAGGCATTGTTGCCCAGCAACCTGTAAATAAGTACCTTAAGATGAAGAGTTTCTGCCAAATTTTCCCCATTCGGGATTTCCAAGTATACCTGCAGATTTTTTTTATGGAAAACAAAAATATATCAAATTGAATACTACCAGCTTTGCCGGTTCAAGGATGTCCTTGAAGCATTATCACTTTAAATAAAAGAATAGATTGTATACATTTAAACGGTGAGAAGGTAAGAGGCAAATTAGACCATGGCAATGCGATCAACATGAGCTAATATCTCGAGCAATATGTCTAAAGATAAAAAAATCTTCTAACCATAGTTTCCCTAAATTTATCATCTAACGAATTATTCTACCACCAACCATTCCTAGTTTCTTCCCTGGTTCAGTTTTCACATGATCACAAATTTCTGTGCAGCACAACTGATCAAGGTAATCTAAGGTTTCTTTTGATCTTCATATTCTGTGACAATGAAATTCCTGTTGTTTCTTCCATTCTACCCCAAACTATGGTAGTTAGTACTCCCATTTGATATGGTTGATTTAGAAGTTCGCAATGGCATGTTAACAATTTGCAATACAGAACGTAGCAATTTTACATGCTCACCCTTCTGCTTTTCATAATACGTCCAAAGTCCAAACACATGCTCAGACAGCCAGGATTATATGTAAAGAACAAAGAGTTTAATTGATTTCGATTTGAGAATACATACACATGTTGGCAATGTGGGACCAAAGAGCTCTAATATAGCTACAGAGGATGCCAATTCTTCGCCTTGCCAGACCAAAGAACCTACTTCGCCATTTGCAAGCTGTTCTCCTTGTAAATATACAAAATTTGGTTGATAAGACTCGAGAACTTTTCGAAACTGTTCTTTTTCTGGATTGTTTAGAGTTTGCACCTGCATTAGACGCTAACCATGCGTTAAAGAAACAACCAAAAACTAAAGCAAAACATAAACTTGTAACCCATAATTGAAAGGAGGAAGAGAATTTGGCACCTCCAGACGCCCTGAAGAAGTCAACTCGGGAAAAGGATATTTGAGCTGGTTCTGAGCTAGTTTCTTGTCGAACTCAAGCTCAACGTTTTTGCCACATGTGACAGCAAGTAGACTACTAGTTTGTTTGGGCATTATTCCTCCAGGATGAAACATCATTAAACCAGCAAACAAGAAGGAACAAAAACCACAAAGGTCTACAATCTCCGATTTCGGGTGTGGAAGTATTTCAAGATTCCAATGTCCCGTCGGACCAAATCAAATACCAGCTAAACAACGGAACAGCTCATCATAGGGACCTCATGTTGTGAAGTAGCAACAGTGAGAGTATAGAACTCAAAGGGAAATTGCAACTCTGCAAACCCTAACTAAGAGGATCGAGGAAGAACAGGATCGTAGAGAAAAAGGAAGACTGGAAGAAGATGGAGAACAAAAACAAAAGCCAAATCTTCCTCAGTTCTACCCACACTCAATCTAAACGCATCGTCGGAGCAGAATTTTTTTTGTATTTCAAGGTTTCCATTAGAAAATTGATCGATGCTTCTTCTCGGGCTCAATTGAGCCCAATACACAATTAATCTTTCCATTCCCAATCCCATCACATTCATATCTCTATTCATCTAATCATCTTTCTCAGGGTCCTTTTTTTTTGGTTTTTTTAATTTGGTTGATCAGGCTTTTCGTTTGAATTGGATTGTTTCACGAGTTCAATTCCAATGTTATCGTTTTAGGATCTCCGTACCAAAATAACGAGGCTGTTAAGTTATTCATCGCTCTAGTTTCACATCATCACAGAGAGAGATTTACATGTACGTTGAAACTAATTAACTATATACTCCCTCCATTTTCATTTGTAAATCACTTACAAGTTTTTCATTTTTCTTATTTAGAGACCATTTTACAAAATTAATGACTATTTTTCTGATAATCTAGCATCCGTTGTTTTGGATCTGTGTGCTGACTACCAATTACAACACTTCTATACATGCGGTTCTATAATTTCTTTTGGGAAAAAAAAATGGAGGGGAGGGAGGAGTTGAAGGTTAGATGCAAATATCATTAAATTAAGAGTTAAATTTACTTTAATGCTGTTGGTTGGATAAAATTAATTAAATGTGTTCCATTAAGATTAAATTTTTTAATTAATTTCCAAATGGCTTCGGTGCTGTGCATTGTCTGCTCTTGTGATCACCTAGGTTAGTTGTGGTGAGGGAGAATTGGAATGGTGGCCGGGAACGGCCGGCGGGAAGAGAAAAACACCGTCCCACGTCTTCCCTTCAGCGCTAATTATAACTAAAATAATATTATTGTATTAAATTATATTACACATGTGTATTAATTGATTAATTAATTAACTAACCAACTGCTTTGGCCCATCATGTCTTTTCATTATTCATTGCTTATGTTTGGCAATAAATAGAAAACATGTGGTCTGCCCCAAAAAAGTTGAAGAGAGGATAAGATAATGCAAAATGACGTATTAAACCTGTGAACTGTTTGCATGATAATGCATGCAGGATGTTTAACTGAACAAATCCTCACTATTTATGTAATTAATAATTTTTCATATACGGTTCATTTTTTTTTTACAAAAATTTTAAGAAAATGGTTGGGTTCACCCACCATCCAAAAGTAAAGCACCTAACTCATAATCAACTGGGGTTTGTCCCTACGGGCACTGGAGCAAGTCAAACAAGTCTTTTAATTCTGACCACACAGGTACGTCAACACAACTTCATTAAGATGTAATAATGCCTCCCCAAACATAACGACTAGAACTACAACAAAGTGACATTTCCCAGGATCGAACCATCTCCTTTTATGTAAGAATACTAGCACAATCCATTCACCAGTTGAACATCTTGAATTGGAATGAGCTATCAATGTAATTTTTTTATTTTTTCTTTTATAAGAGACAAAATTTTGATTTAATAATACAAAGTTAACACACAAAAAATCTAAAATACTATTAAAACACCCTAAAACATTAAAATATAGGCAGAGATCAATATTCTTCGATATTTAATAATGATAAGTATAATTATTAACATAAAAATTAAAAAAAAAATAAATAACTAAAAATAACTAAGATCAAATTGGATCAAATCAATTAATCTGAACACCTGATCCTAAATCGGCTGCCAGTGTTTCATTTTTCTTTTCTTTTTTTTATAAAAAATAATTCAATTACTAAAATGCCACCGCGGGGCCTTATGAAAAAGGACAGAAAGCTAGCTAGCAAGCTAATTATTGATAACATGACATGAAGAGAAACAAACCTATAGCCACTGGGGGCCTCTCAAAGGACACCAAAATTAGTGTATACAAACACATTACTTCTCTACGGTTATTGTTTGATGGGATTACCGTTGTTAGTTGGTTGCTGTTAAAATGTGCACCAACCTGTTATTTTTTATTTAATAACAACGTGACGAATGTTTGAGACATTTGGTATGTTTAACAAAACTTTTACACTCTCTAAAAGTACGTTCATCAGTGTTTTTCTGCAAATCGAAATAATCCCATTCACATATTTACTTTGACTTGCGTAAAAGTATTTATTTACCGCTTTCTCAAATGGGCACATTGTTTTTTCCCGTCCTTCTATATGGGATTTGTGTTTGAAGAGATATGAGCAAAAAAACCTAACATGTACCAGGAATACGTTCATTCCGGATATATGTTCGGTTTTTTTATCATATCTCTCAATCAATATATCCAATTAATTTGAAACTAGACTTAAAGGTCTTTCCAATGGTAGATCATTTGTCAAATTTGGAGCTAAAATAAGGAAGTTACAGCATTTTTAAGTTTAAGCTTTATAAACCGTTTATAAAGAGTAAACTCATTCGAATGAGATTTATATTCATTCGAATGAGGCATTCCAAACCTTTTTTTCCCACTTTCCAAACCGCATTTTCCCTCCAACGGTGTATAAAGTGAACTTTCTACACCGTTGGAGGAAAAAACGGTTTAGAAAGTATCATTCCAATGAATATAAAGCTCATTCGAATGAGTTTACTCTTTATAAACGGTTTAGAAAGCTTAAAATTCAAAACAGTGTAACTTCCTCATTTCAGCTCCAAATTTGACAAATGACCTATAATTGGAAAGCCCTTTGAGTCTACTTTCAAATGGAATAATTTTTAAAATCATAGGATTTGTGTTTGGAGAGATATGAGTAAAAAACCGAACATATATCTGGAATGAATGTATTCCTGAAACATGTTCGTTTTTTTGATCATATCTCTCAATAAAGATATCCAGTTAATTTGAAACTTATTCCATTTGAAACTAGACTTAAATTTCTTTCCAATGATAGGTCATTTGTCAAATTTGGAGCTGAAATGAGGAAGTTACAACATTTTTAAGTTTAAACTTTTTAAACCGTTTATAAAATGTAAACTGATTCGATTCAGTTTTATGTTGATTCGAATGATGGACTTTTTAAACCAGATTTTTTCAAACGGTTTAGAAAATAGACTTTCTAAACCTTTCAGAGGTGCAAAGGTTTAGAAAGGGACTTTCTAAACCATTCGGGAAAAATACGATTTAGAAAGTCCGCTTTCTAAACCGTTTATCCAAAATACAGTTTAGAAAGTTCACTTATTTCAAAACGATGTATCTCCTCCGTCTGAACTCCAAATTTAACGAATGACCTGTCGTTGGAAAGGTCTTTAAGTATACTTTCAAAAGAAATAATTTTGACAATCATTGGATATATTTATTGAGAGATATAATCAAAAAACCGAACATATACCAGGAATACGTTTATTCCTGCTACATGTTCGATTTTTTGATGATATCTCTCAATCCTGATATTCAATTGATTTCAAACTTATCTCACTTAAAAGTAGATTCAAATATCTTTCCAACGATATATTATTTGTCAAATTTAAATATCAAACGAAGAAGTTACAACATTTTAAATTTTAAACTTTCTAAACCATTTATAAAGCGTAAACTGATTCGATTGAGTTTTATGTTGATTCGAATCATGAAATTTCTAAACAGAATTTTTCTCAAACGGTTTAGAAAATAGAATTTCTAAACCTTTCAGAGGTGCAAAGGTTTAGAAAGGGACTTTCTAAACCGTTTGAATGAGTGCCACATCTTTGTAAATGTACAGATTTGGACTTCCTCATTCGAATGAGTGTTGGACCTCATTCGAATGAGTACTGGACCTCATTCAAATGAGTGCAATACCTTCACTTTCTAAACCGTACTTGCAAACAACGGTTTAGAAATTATTATTCGAATCAGGTTTACAATTTATTCGACGAAGTCACTCCAACTTCACTTCATAAACAAAGTTGGGCTCTTTCATTCGAATGAGGATTGTGACGCATTCGAATGAGTGCACTGTGACAAACGCTCCTAAGAAGAAAGGCTTAGGGAGTTAAATGACGTGAGGCTGACTTGGCCGTGTATCCTACTTGGCAAACGGACGTCACACTTCCGTTGGTCCAGGTGAAAATTTATACGTTTTACAAACTTCCGTGGTGAATCTGATCCCAAGAAAACTTCTAGATACACAGTGCTACAATCTATATACTTCTGTGGCAAAAAATGCTACTTAACCCTTTTTTTAGCTTTAATGCCATGATTAACACGTGTGTGCATGAGAAACCAATAAAGGAGATGCGTTTCTTTTCACGCGCCTCAGTGGACCAATCCAATTGAAAGACGCGTCACTTTATTGCTATACATTTTTTGTGCTGTCTCTTTTCCTCCTTGGAGTACTCGTTTACATATTATTATAATCTTTTCTTTTTTTACCATGCCCAAAGCATGACCAAATAATTGAACCAAGGGACTAATATTTGGGAATATGTTCAACGAACGATTTTACAGATTTTGAAATAAATATGTGAAAGAAATTTTATCTTAATTTACATGCAGCATGATGGGAAATGAGTTACCAAACACGCATTTGTTTCTTTTTAGTACAATTCAGATTTAATTTTCTTAAAAAATTATTTCGCCGATATATAATCTAAAATAAAAATAATCTCCTACACATTATTTTTATTATTTTTATTAAAGAAATCATCATTTAAAAAATCAAATTTGGTCATCTAATTCATCTTATTAGCCAAGATAAATAAACCTGGATCGGCCTCTGAACCAGTCGAGGTAGTATATTAAGGGTTAGTGAGTCATATCGAAGTTAACTCGTAGGTTAGATTGGTCATATCAAAATAATATAATTTAATAACAATACTCATATTCGATTATGAACAAGTTAAATACATAATGTGTTTGATTTATATGTGTCTTATATAACTGCTTGATTGTAGCAACAATAAAATACAACATTGATAACATATATTTATTTTTACCTTCTTTCAAAGTTACAAAGTAACAAAATAGCGAAACACTGAAACATAAAATACTAATAGTTAGTTGTGGTTTGATTTAGTAATCCAAAAAAAGTAAAAAATCTTCAATATGATGATAAATTAAAACAATAAATCCAGTTAAAGGTAGTATAAATTCACTAAAACTAAAAAATTAATTTTTTTAACAAAAAAACCTAATTCAGGTTACCACCGGTTTACCTTAAGTTACCTTGAGTTATACAAGTTCACCTCGGGTTAAAAATTTGGGAGTTGAAGTCCTGATCAAACCAGTTAGGTTACCACGAACCGGTTTCTGGGTGAATCGGTCGGTCTGGTTTCCATTTTGAATATTCTGTTATTATGCGTGTTTGGGAAGTGATTTTCAATCATGTTACATGCAAGTTGAGACAAAACTCATTTCACATGCTTACTTCAGAATTCACAAAATCATTTTTCCAACTGATTTTCAAATATAAATATTATTAACTTTGACAACTAAACATTAAATAATTCTTAGTAGGCAAACTAGGCCCAGAAAACTTCAAACCTCATCGGTATCTCAGGTAGTAAATAATATTATTAGTTACTCTTATAAAACTAGGCAATTGTCGCACGTTTTATTTATAATCAGCCGAGTTTAAAAAAAAATTAAATGTAACCCACTTGTGCTGTTACCATCTTTTTCTTCAAGTTTAAAAGCCCCTCACTTCTTCCTTTCGCAAGCCTCACTACTACTCTCTCTCTCTCTTCCTGGTTTTGTTGATGAAGCTTCCAGAGTCGATGAGCAGGTCAAGCTGTGCAGAGATCTCCTCCATGTACGTTGGTCTGAGGCTTCTTCCTCAGATAACAAGTTCTAACAACAACAAGTCCAATAATGTCCTTCTCAAATCAGCCGTTAGAAACAGAAATCAGACCATAAGCAGGCCTTTACAAGACTTTTGCTATCTTAAAACTTGTAACCTCTGCAATAAGAAGCTCAGTCCAGACAAAGATATCTACATGTACAGGTATTCATAAAACACAAAAAAAAACCTCTGAAGAACAAGTAGATTATTCTCTCTCCTCCCCTTCAATTTTACATATAAAATTCTGGGTTATGCCTTGGTTTCTGATAAAATCCTGCACTTCTATCCATCTGAGGCGCATGTGCAGAAACTCCATTAAAACCCTTAATTTGAAGAATATATACCATATCGAAAGTTTCAAACCTTTGATTAGTTATGTTAACGAGGATTAACCCTTTTCACTACAGCCAATCCGGTAATAGTTTCATGGGTGGCTTTGATTGTATATATAATTATATAGAATTCTGGGGTTTTCATTTGGTTTGTGTTCATAGAGCTGAAGATTTGATTTGATGTTTGCGTGCAGAGGGGATCAAGGATTCTGCAGCATAGAGTGCAGGAACAGGCAGATAATGATGGACGACATGGAAGAGTTGGAGAGCTCAAGGAATATGACGACGAAGATGGGATCGCCTGCCTATAGTAGACATTGTTGGAATGAGTCTCGCCGACTCGAGACTCGTCTCATTCTCAAAGACCTTCAAATGCAGAGACTCAAGTCTGATAAGCCTATTCCTTGTCATCAAAATCACTGGGCAATTGTTTCCTAGGATTAGGACTCTACTTTTTTTTTGGTTTATTATCATATCAGAGATGTATTTTTTTTTTACCTGAGTATTATATTTTGGTTACACTAAAGTGTTTCTCAAAATTATGAAATAATAATAATTTACCGATGTAGATAGATATTTGTCTGGACTTCAAAATATCTCTGGGAAAGTGTGGCAACTTTTTTGGGGAAGCCAACCTGGAAAATACAATATTTTCTTTTAAAATTAGCTGTCAATTTCTTTTGTCCTTTTCCCCTCTTTTTTACTATCACGTGAGAAAAAAAAAAGCGCAGCTATCCTATCTGTATATTCCTTTTGAACTAAAAAACAGTAAACGATCAAAATGAGAGCAAGAAAAATAAAGGGAGACAAATTCCATTGATTAAAGGAGCCAGCTTGATAAAATTCACATTGAGGAATTTTAAAAACTCATATAATTATTCTCAAAGTATATATCGATACTGCGATCATATTTTATTTTATTTTTCCTATAAGTAACAAGTGTTGTCTTAAACAAGTGAGGATTTGAAGCTTTGAATTTTGTAGATGCAGAAAAAAAAAATCATGTTAGAAGAGCCGCTATCCAATTAGGCCTAAACAATATTTGAATTTCACAATATTTTTCTTAAAAAATTAATTATCAATGTTATGATGCTCCAAGCCTCGAAAGCTGCTGGAATATGAATGTGTGATCTTCCCAAAAAAATGATCAAATATTAGACTATTATGGATGCATGCAGAAGGAAATTAAATTTACATGGGAGGAAGTAATAGAATTAGTAGTGATGAGATATTTATCCATTATCATTAATACATTTTGACTGGTGATTAGTGAAAATGCATAGCTGGAATGGTCCCTAAAACCCACTGAAGTTTGAAAGTAACGTAGTGATAGATAACTGTATAAAAATGTATTATAAGAAGGATTTACGACATATTGTGTAAACCGTTGAAAGAATGATTTAACAAGATCCGAGATAACTATGTGAGAAGAGTTTTGTCTCGACTTACGTGGAAGCTGCTCTAAATGAATTTATCAAACACACTGATTGCCTTAGAGTTTGTTTTGATGCGATTTTGAAAATAGCTTTTACAGATTCTGAGGTAAAACTTAGGTTTTGGAGAATAGATTTTGGAAAATACCTTTTACAGATTTTGAGGCAAAATCTAGGTTTTGAAAAGTGATTTATGTTTATGAAATTATTAGCTTTTACGGATTCCGAGGCAAAAAAGTGGGTAGGAAAGAAGAAAAAAGAAAAAGTAGGAAAGAGGAAAGAGGAAAAATTAGGAAAGAGAAAACCTAGATTTCAAACTAAGGTTTTGTAACCAAAATAGTTTTTGGAAAAAAAAAATTATTTAGATAAAACCTAAATTTTAAAATAAAACATAAATTCTAGAATTAATTTTGAAAAAAATATTTTTTTTTTCTCATGTGCCGTTCAAACATAATTGAGATGATAAGTTTGATATGATATTATTACCTTATCTCTGCCCATCACTGTCTGTCTTGTCTGTTTATGAAACCTACGTTACTGTAACCAAGTCCATGGCATTTATGATCCCTTGTTCTTTTATGGCTTCTCATCCAAAATACCTTTTTCAAATCTATCTTCTTCCTATCTCTATCCATATGCTAAAGTAAACCCACCTATATATGAAAATTTTGAAATGTCTAGTACTAGCTAGTAGGAAACACACAAATATAGTTA
>JANTPZ010093058.1:0-11333 GCA_025593235.1 Vachellia pachyceras
ATGAGATCCGGACTTGAATTCCTGGAATTTATTAGGGGAGTTATTTTTATTTAATCTTTTACTTTGTTAATTATCTTGAATTCCTAATTTTAGGATTTATTATGTTTAAATTTGTTCTTGATTAAATATTTTTGTGGTTGTTTTGGTTTTCATCTATATATTTTCCCAATTGATTTTATGGATTTATATATGCTTCAGTGATCATTGGTTCATATAATTTAACTATATTAATTATTTTTTATTTTTATAAATTTTTATTATTCAAATTTAGAATTTGTATTTTTGAATTAAAAAAGAAATAATATAAATATAATATAAATATATATTTAATTCAAAAATTCAATAGTATATTTAAGTATATTTATAGAATTTAATCAATTTAAATGTCGTGATAGTGCATTTATTTAGAGAAAACAAGCGCATTAATTTAATTCAATTCACATATTAAGTAGTTTTTTATCGTATTTTTAAGCAAGAGATACAAATGCAATAGTATGAGTAGCCATTGATTAAAAATACTAGAATTAATGCGATTGCTTGCGGTTTTCCATTAGACTTGATGATTTTAAAATTCCCATTATCTTAATTGAACAAGGATAGTTAATTACTCATTTCTAAGAGCATCTTCCATATTTGCATTTCAAAATTACTCATTTCCAAGAGCATCTTCCATATTTGCATTTCAACCCACTTAATTTATTTATTCCAACTTTATAAAGAAAACCAAAAAAGAGTAGTTTAGATCTTGCATCCAATTAATTATAATTAAAGAAAATCAATTTCTCAATCCATTCCCATTTTTTATTGCATTTTAGACTCTTAGTTTACATAGGGAAGTTAAATTAAAAGTCCTTGATAAGAGAATGATCTGAGTATTGCACTCTACTACAATTCTTGGTTTAAAAATATTTTGTATTTGATCATAAGGAGTAAAGATGCAGTCAAATCAAGTGGTTTCTCTGTAAAATAAATGCTGCAAAGCAACAAAAATAATGCTACAATATTGGCGCGTAATTCCCGCCAAATCGCGTGAACCAATACGATAGGCTCTTTTTCGTTGTAATTTTATAGCACTTTGACAAAGAACCGCTACAAATGATATATTTTAGTAGCAGTTATAATAACCGCTACAATATAACTGCTGCTGATAGAATATTTTTTGTAGTGGGTGTGGCATTGTGGCATGCCTCGTGAGGTTCATCTCTAGCTCTCTGCTATAAGTCGTGTGTATAACCAGTGATTAGTGAGACATTAACTATGCGAGTGTGTCATGTGAGGTGAGTTGCTGCCCATTTACACCTCCCTAGGGACCTTAGTTGTCCGCACTGCTAATCATAGTCATCATACGCCACCCCACATCCAATTCCAGTTGTCGGCTCCTTGTCATCCATAGGAGTAATATAACAAAGGCACAAAGAGAGAGGGAGGGAGAGAGAAAGGAGGGGAGGGAGGGAGTGGCTAAAATTTGATTGAAGCTTATTTTTCTGGTTTGTTGTTCATCATATAAATGGTCTCTGATGAATGTATTTTAATAATCATACTTTGTGGTCCTTCCGTGGATAGATGTTGTCATATACGCTTCCATTTGCTTCATTTTCCATGGACACTAGTATGCTCATATACAGGTTACCCGTAACCTGCGTTTGCCCACTTGTTTTGACCCATACCTGTTTACAGGGGAAAAAAAGTTGGAACATTGCTCATACCCCACAGGGCACCCCCGCCCACCCATTACTTACCCCTATTATCACATTGGTAAACAACTTGTATAGTGCATTGGCTACTATTTTGATGGAATTAAATTGCACAATCCGATAATAAATCTAGTAGCCTGTTTAATTGTAAGCACTGAGTGTTTGAAGTTAGCTATCTACCTTTCATTGTGTCACCATGATTGAAACACAAATTATGTGGAATGACACTAATAGCCCATTTGGTTCACGGAATCCTCAGGAATGCAACAAAATATAATAGAATGTATTGAAATGTAATGTAATGATGTATGGATGAGTATGTTTGGTTCACCATTAAGAAAATGTGATGCATATGTATAAACATGTTTGGTTGGATTACAAAGAAAATTGGAATAGCTAATAATAATATGGTAAAAGACAAAATTATTTATACATCTATGGGGTGTAAAGTTCTAACTCAAAATATGGTAGAAGCACAACCTTTCTCTATCTGCCTTGATACACATCCTCTAAATGTCATGTCCATTTTTCCCCTAAAAATGGACCTCTGAAACGCATTATTTTTTAATTTTTTGTAAGGCATTATTTTTAAAATTTATAATATCATGTCACTGCTTTACTTCTGCATTTCTAAAACTGATACAAAAAAACATATACGCCACTCAACCGAGGTAAACTCAACAGCTTGGTTCTTGAAGTTATATTTTGATGCATAAACCTCCAAATTTCTATTTTCATCCTCTGTTCTTTTTTGAAGCTAGATAAGAGTCATATCAACCCAGAGTGTTCTAATTCGTCCCAAATCTAGTATCTTTGTGATTGACAAACATATTAACACAATGGAACCAATGGAATGCGGAAGGAAAGTGAGTGAAACTTTAAATCATATATTATATACTCACTATGCGGATCTGACAAGTAAGCAAAATCAGGAAACTACAAAAGAAAAGCAATATTAAAAAGCCAAAGAAAGCATAATCTGTTCATCATCTTTCCTAAGTAAAGGCCACAGAGGGAACTTAAAATTTTTTTTAAAAATGATTTCACTTGATGTAAAGGCTACGAGACCCAACATTAGAGAATGGAGAAGGAGAGAACGAGATGAGAGGAAAAATGGAGGAGTGAGAAGGGAAGTCAATTGGAGAAGGAGATAATGTGAAGGATGGGTGACGATGCAGCCACTATTTGATGACATGACATCAGTTAAAGGATTTAAAAAGGTTAGAGGATGTGCGAGAGGGAGAGGGGACCCTCTCACATTCAAAATTGAGGTGAGGTGATGTCCCTTGCTCCCATGACCTTAACATGGGGGGAATGTAATAATACCCTTTTGTAGCAATATTTTATCAAAAGAGTGTCCAATATCCTATGCTTTTTTATATGTAAAAATATTCATAAAATGAATTAAAATATTATGATTGTTCAATATAAATAAACATCGTTACATGTTGTCATGCCATAAAATTTAGAGGTGATTGGCACGAACTATGAGAGATCTCATACTCCCTAAACCTTTGATTTGCATATCTATGCTATTTTTCCAAAATTCTAAATAACATAATGTACACTTTCTTTTCTCGAGATTATAGCATTAAACATATCGTGCATTAATAATGCATTAGGATTTTTGTAGAAAATTTGGCAGAGTCTTCTATATATGATAGACTTTTGAAAGTTTTACAATGACCTAAAATTTAAGTAGCATTTGGAGCTTTGCTTCACCACATCATATACAAATTTTAAAATATACATAAGTACATGGATACTACCAATAGGCTACGTGGAGCATCTAACTTTCATAATTACATAAACAAAAGAGTATATATATATATATAGCAAGCAAAAGCTATCAAAATAAGTCAACAATCTGAACTAGGGTCAACTGAGCTATCTAAGGCCAAAAGTAAATTTCCTGTGAATAATGTCTCATTTGTACATTTAATGAAATAGAAGAAAACAATCTAAGAGACTTAATTTCAATAAATAACGTAATAATAAATCTCAATTTCTGAAAAATACAATCAATTCATACTTGAAGTTGTATGATAGATCATTCATCAAACGTTAGCAAATATGTAGTAAAACTTGTTTGACTGAATCGATTTAAAAAGATGATTTTCAAATCTTATATTTTCATAAGACTTCAATAGAATAGAATAGCAGGTGTGGACACACAGTCCACGAGGTTAGGTAATCAACAAGTGTGGTTCGAGGCCACGAATAATAGGCTTAAGTCGACACTCATGAATAACAGGTGTGAGTTAATATCCACGAATAACAGGCGAGCTTGTAATTAACCATGGTGTACCAAGGCTAACAGTACTGTTGTTAGTAACTAGCATTCTATATTCATTCCTCTCCAAAATATTTTCAAGCATTCATGGGATCAATATCAAAACCATCCTTAATAAGAAAACTATTTTTGCACATTTTATAACCAGGATCCCAGTATGAAAGTTTACAAATACTATCTCAAACCATTTTCAGGCATGCATGGAGTATATATCATTTGAATGCACTTTCTTTTTACTACTTCCATGCATGAAATACAATAACAATTAAATACCTCAAATGATGCAATGCTTACAATTCCAAAAGTTTTCATTTCAATTTCTACAATTAAATACTGAATATAATAAAAATTGGAGAACAATAAATAACATTAAATAAAATCCTCAAATCTTACTCTTTGCAATATCGATAAGACGATTAAATAATTCCAATAATCTTTCATCGATGATACCATGATTAAAATGTGATCATTAAATTAAAATATGAAATGTAGTAAAACATATTTTGTCGATTCACTCACCTATTATGCTTTAACCTATAACTCTTTTTTTATTTTTCAACATCCAACTTATCTTCTCCTCCTCCTAGCAACATCATATAGCCATATTCAATTCATTATCTAAAGGAATCTCCCAAAGTAAAATTTAGTGGACAATATCTAAATGAGTATTTATCTCTTCTATACATTTCATTGTACTTGATGAGCACTTAAGCTTACACAATAAATAATTCAGCTTTATGCATCAATCTTTAAAAATTCATAACTTAATCTATAAAATTTCAAATGTAGTAGTTTAAAGCTCTATTTAATGCTCCTTTCATACTCTATAAAAGGAAAAATAATAATCAGTGTCCTAGTTTTCTCCTTACCTCATCAAACGAACGAAATTGTCCACTGCTTCACCTAAAAAATGTTATTTTCCAAAAATTCATAACTTACACTCCACTCATCCAAATAATGTGTTCTATGACTTATTTTAAAGCTTGACATGAGTACTATTTGCTTGCGAAATTTCATGACTAACAAAGATCAATTGACTAATTAAAAGGTTACCCAAAGTCAGCTATTCAACAACAAGTTCCAACACAATTTTCAGATTTCAATGAACAATCTTTCTAACTCACCATAAATTCCACACTTTATCACTAATTTCATGGTGGGCTAAAACTCAATTCCAAAAATCAAAAAGGCCCCAGCAGACTGATACCACACGCAGCACATGCACACCACACACACAGATATATATAGATATATTATAATATCTCTAAAACTAAATTTTCTCCTGCACAACCAAAGTAGTACGTGTGTTTGTATACATCCTTACTTTCTTTTTATATTAATTTCCTTAGACATCAAAATAGGAAGAGGTTACTATTCAGACAGAATAGCGAACTGAACCCCCAAGAATCAAGAAAAAATCTTAAGCAATACTCCATATAGTATAAGAAAACTATAATCTTACTTATAACTTTATTTAATTGGTGAAAACCTATTTTTTCCAATTTTAATTCAATCCTTGAAACTCCAAAATGATAGAGTTGGAGAAATTTGAAGCTAAAGGGGTGTTCAGGAGAATCGTCTAAACCCAAATTCTTACTTGTGTCAGTGAAAAATGTTCTCCGCCGATGAGAACCAGCTCTGTCAATCGTGTCGCTCACCCTCTCTACGTCGCCCTTGCGTTGCTTTATTTCTGGAGAATGGAAAATGAATAATGAACAGTGCCCTGATGGCCGGATGAGATTAAGAATGTGGGAGGGAAATGACATCCACACTTTTGTCTTTTTTATTGTAGTCCTTCTCTATTTCTTTCCGTTGTTACACATATGCATATGCAAAACATAATTCTAGGACCCACATAAAAAAGTAACGATGTTATGTTACATTTAACACTCTTAGTATTTTTTTCTTTTATTTTGAATGTTCAAGGGTATTTCTACACCTATGAAAAGTATATAGTCCTCAACGCTCTTTGTTTAAACTTAATGTTGATGGGGCTATATATGTCTCTGTACTATCAAGTTATGGCGGAGCTGATGATTGAGTTTTCTCTAACTTAAGGCAACGCAAAGCTATAGAGCTAATTTAATTAATGGATTGTATTAAGAGGTCTAAGATTTGTGTGGGACTTGGGTTTCAAGAAACTAATTTTAGAATCTTGCACAATGACCCTTGTCAATAGAATTAATGGAATTATTTCTTATAATGAAATAGTAGTTTTAGTGCTTCTTTTTTTTTTTTTATGGTAGTTGTAGTGCTTTTGAAAATTAAGAGAAGATGCTTGCTTTTCAATGCCAAGTAAAAAAAAAAATCAATGGATGCATGCATGCAGATGATTTAGCTAAGAAGGGGCTCTAATTTTTAGAGCTTAAGGATCCTTGGGAAAAAAAAACAGATGGTTTGAGATTTAATTCCCTTATTATTTAATTTCTATTGTATTTTCGAGCGTATAAGTCCATCTTATGTATTTAAAAGGGGAAAAAAGATTTCCAAAAGGTCTATAGATTGTGTTAAACCATGAAGATTTTCATGACAACCTTACAATTTGATGGGCATAAAATGTGAACCAATAACTCTACAAGTGTACAAGCCGTATCAAGTAATAAAAAGTGAGTAGAGTATCGTTCCTACAAGGACTTGGTACCAACTAAGTTGAGCAATGACCTTACACTTTTATTTAAGTTGAGTTAAGCATATAGATATATTAAAAATAAAATAAAATCTAACTAGAAGAATAAATTAAATCCAAACTATAATTAAGGCTAAGGGTTATTATAGATCTTAAGCAGCAACTTGAATTATTATAGCATTGATAAAGGGTTATTATAGATCTTAAGTAGCAACTTGAATTATTATAGCATTGATTACTTCTTAGTGCCTAATTTCTCTCCTTAATTGCAACTCCTTAATTGCAATTAAAGTTATATTTGCTAGTCAATGATTCTTAATTACCTAAAAGGATCTTCCGACTCACTAATAGGCATTCTAATTATATTAACTAATCTCTAATTCCTTAGATGTTTACATAATTAGACTAAACAAAATACATGCCTAATGTAACTATGCAGGACCGGTAGGTATATATTCCTATCCCACAAGTAAATTAAGTTATAAAGCTCAATCCTACACAATTCAATTAAATGTCTAGTCTAAATTCCCTATTCCTAGGCTCTTTTAGAACACCAAAGTTTGTCCCAATCAAATTCCTCATTTTTTAGGATAGTCAAACACACAATTGAAAGATTGAAATTATCATTCACTAATTCATAATTAAACTACAATAATCTAAAATGAAGGTTTAGCTACATAGATTGAACATTCCCATGAACAATATAAGAGCTAACCAAACAAAATATAGAAGAAATAGAAACGAAGATGAAGAAAAGGATAAACTAATAATCGGAGCCGAATTTCCATCTATGCTACTGGTATTTCGTATCTCCAGGTCTCAAACCTCATTCCATATGAACTCAAGCTCTTATATTGCCGCGAAAGAAAAGAACCCCCCTTCTCCAGCGTCCACATGCGCACGCGCACACACAGAGACATATCTTGCTCCTCCTTTATTTATTTTTTCCTTTTCTTTTAATCTTTCTTTATTTCTTGATTTGATGAGATCTTCTCCTTAAATTACTTCTTAAAAAATATAACAAGATAATAAAATAAAAGGAAGCAAAAAAAAATATAAATAAAAATTAATAAAAGCTTTAAATTATTATCATTATCTCAATAATTTAATAAATCTCTAGAATAATGCATATTTTGCTACTTTAAACTCAAAATCTTTTAAAATAATGAATCCATAGGATAATGCACTATCAGATAGATTTTCTATTTTAAACTCAAAATCTTTTAAAATTATATTAATAACTCTCCAAATATCTCAAAAACATATCTCAAATATACTAAAAATTGAAGAGTTATCACAATTGTTGATTAAAAGATATATATCAACGGGGTGTCTGAAGGACCATTTTTAACAATCATCATTTTCATTTTCCAAAATGGCATAGTAAATTAAAAACTATCGGTTTAAAGAAGAAGAAGAGTTCAAAATTGCTCAGTTAACAAAAACAAAATTAATAACTTTATTGAAAAATATCTTCGTTTTTTTTTTGTAATTGACAAGTTCATATATATTGAATTCACACAACTGCCCTTTTGAAATTGGCAAACTTCTCATTATAATTCAACTTCATTATAGAAATTGATCACTTCATAATAGCAAATTTAGGGTTTTTAATAAAATATTTGTATAAGGGATGACACTTTTTCTTTATTACAAAATACTAGTGAAAATATTTATTATACGTTAATAATGTTGCCCTTTTTTAATGCTTGTTACGCTGTATTTTCATTTGCCTCTTTATTTTTCCCGTTAAAACATGAGGTTAAATATGGGCGAAGTTAAAAATTTTCTTATTTTCAAAGAAAGTTGATAAGTTAACAACATTTCATCAATAAAGGAATTCAAATAGCTCTATTTCTAACACACTTTTCTTTGTTTTTTTTTAAAATTACTTTCAAGTTTCATTTTCACGTGAGAAAATTGGATTGTACTTTGTTCCCAATATATAGTCCCTCGTGTCTAATTAGCATCACAGAATTTAAAAAGTACAGCAGCCATGGAGTAGAAGTTGCAGCTGAAAGCCAATGGTTTTGAAACCTAGTAATAAAAATGTTTCCTCACAAGTGGATGAACATCTTTGTATATCGTGACACTGAAATTAGAACCAACAAAGAGACTATTGAGCAAATTCTTCTTATATGTGGCACCGTGATTTTCAAGGCTGAAAAAAAATGTAGAGGAAACTTGCCAATCCAATGTAGCATTTGTCCCAAACATGAGATACGAAAAAGATGAGTAACCTTTGATCAACTAGTAAAGTGTTATTCTAACTTAACCAGTGATTCCGTATTTGAACCATAGACATGTAGATGCAATAATTACTTAGAAATGGTAAAGTGCCTCACATTATAGGCTGACACTGTCAGATTAATCAATTGCTGAAATATATGGTAATAGATCAAAAAGTGTCATAAATAACTGTTGATTCATTTATAAAAGAAATAAGGAAGTTGCAACTAAGCCTATGGCATAAATGGATAAGAAACTTGACTCATTCTTGGTGAATATTGCAAGGTGATTGAGACATATTCATAACCATATATATATATATATATAAACATCTCTATCATTGAAAATTTTAAAATTGGTTATGGTTAACTACTCTCTTTTGAAATAAATATTTGGGTCCACCCTTCCAACCACTCTTGACTCCGTACGTGCACGTGGAACAAGAATAAATGTATAATTGCTTTATATAAACTTCCAATAAAAAATAACATACAGTAAGTGGTTCTAATTAATCATTCTCTTGTTTCTAATAATATAAAGAGTTAGTTGTAGAATTAGATCACATCCTAAACATAAGCCCTTAATTCATTGTTTTCTAAATTTATAATTATTTTAGAGTATCCATATTGATTATATATATATATTAAGGGGTTTTCATAAAGAGGTGCTCATGCTTAAATAGTGTGATTTAGAAAACTCAACTCATATATCTTACAAATTAATTATTTATCTCATATATTAAATAAAAGTATGAGTAAATTATAATAAGGCTACGTGTGGAAACTTGGATGAGGTTAAAAGTGTTACTAAGAATGAAGAATATATACTCATCCCGTCTAAATATAAGTGTTAAATAATTAATTTTTATAGATTAAAAAATTAATTATTTATAAAATTTGTGTGTTCTGTTATCTAAATTACCCTTTTTAATAAATTTTTTTTAGAAACTAAGTAATGGAAAATCTTCCTAGTGTGAGCACTAAATAGGGAGACTTTAGGGAAAAAAATAACAAATTTAAAGGAAAAAGTGAATTTAAACCTTATATTTAGAATTATACTGATTACTAACTCTGATGGAGGTGAACAAATAATAAATTTAATTATTCTTTGTCATGGTATATTAGAATGTTGCGAAAAAGAAAACAATTTCTACGAACAACCAAAGAGTGTCGTGAAGAAGCCGGTAAATGAAATCCGTATGAAATCTCAAATATATTGAATAAACTAATCCCTCCCACTCGTTGGTCCCCAAATAATTACTCATACTAGGTTTATATGATAGCATAGCATAATATAATATTATTCTAAATAATAAAATAAAGAGTAAGTAGAGGAAGTGGGTATTGTGCGGACTGCAAAGCTAAACATCGCCTAATTTTACTCTGACGTTGATGCAGAGAAAACAAAGTTTCATCATTTGACAAAAAAAAAAAATGCCTTAGGAGCTGTAGTGGTTAAAGAATGTGTGTGTGTATGGTTCAGCCATCAATCAATCAATCAATCAATCAATTAAACCTAATATGTATTACCAATTCAATAATGCAGACTGGCTGCTACATGGGGCTATAAATAAGACATGCATGTGTCCATAACACTCACACACAAAACACAAACAATTTAGAGAGAAACATATGATGATGATGGTGATGAAAGGGTCAGCAGCAGTGTGCTCCTTTCTCGTTGCCTTCTTGGCTTTGGCTTTCTCCTTTGCTTCTGCCTATGACCCTAGCCCTCTCCAAGACTTCTGTGTCGCTATAAATGACACCAAAAATGGAGGTACGTGTATGCCGACATCTTGTCTCTGTGTGTGTGTGTTGATGGGGGGAACTTAATGGGAAAATTGCTAAAAAAATCCTCGATTGCAGAATTTATTTGTTTAAAGGTACTTGAAGACGTAGGTCCTGCAGCAGATGTAACTTAACTTCAGCTAGCTAGTGCAACTTTTCCTCAGTTGTATGCAATATCATCAGCTATGTGTGAATGCATTTCATTTCATACATATATTGTTGAAGATAGGTTGTATATCGCCGAAGAAGAGTTGAGCCTGCTAAAGATATGTTGCACCAGTGTTGTTGAACAAATAGATTATTACTAGATACTAATTAACTTTCATATATATAGTGTTCGTGAATGGGAAATTTTGCCAGGACCCCAAGATTGCCAAGGCTGAAGATTTCTTCTTCCATGTAAACCCGGGCAACACAGCCAACCCATTAGGTTCCAAAGTGACTCCAGTCACTGTGAATGAAATATTAGGGCTCAACACTCTTGGCATCTCCCTCGCTCGCATCGATTTTGCACCTGCTGGTCTCAATCCTCCCCACACTCATCCTCGAGGCACTGAGATCTTGATCGTCATCGAAGGCACTCTTATGGTTGGATTCGTGGGTTCCAATCAAAATGACAACCGTCTCTTCACTAAAATGCTCTATAAAGGAGACGTGTTTGTGTTCCCTATAGGTTTGATTCACTTCCAGCTCAATGTTGGGCA
>JANTPZ010093059.1:0-16027 GCA_025593235.1 Vachellia pachyceras
AGGCATGGAAATGATTCTTGAATTCAATCGTGAACCATTAATTACAGATTTTTTTCATCTATTTTTTCCTTTTTTTTTAAACGAACCTTTGAAGTTTGAGCTATATCAATGGATAAGCGTTTTAATCAGAAAACAGAAGTATACATGAACGATAGCCAAGCATAATTACATATGTACATTCAATTTGCAAATCACCAGCTTGAGTTTAATCTGGGAAAACTTTTTCGGTGATTGTTTAGTTCAGGCTGTTCAAATTAAATCTGTATGTTTAAAACTTTACCATATCCAGCTATATATATATATATATATTTACATTAAAATACATATTTTATGTATTCCTATAATATAGGGAAACCGTAGATTCAATGAGTATTTCTTTTTTTTCTTGCCGGCAGGAAAGTGGGGGAAACCAGTTTTTACCATTTACTTACGTATTTTAATTTTTAAATCAAATCAAAGCCCATTGTGTCATGGGGAACAACAATACTACGCCTGCCTGTTGCTTAATATAAAAAGTATTAAAAAGGTTAAATGCATTATTTAAAAATATTTATGAATACATATATTAGTTTATATACTATTTTATAAATCATGGCTCAACTTGAACTAAATGAATTAATTAGTACTGCCTCTTGCCATCAATACGTGCGTGTTTAAGAATCTATTGAGAGAGTGATTTCAAACAAGTTAAAATAATTATATGGGAGAAATTTTATTTCGATTTACGTTCAACATGGTTTTAACATACTCAGTAAGTAAGCACATGACACAGTTGGTAATGGAATAGTAGATACAACATATTTTTTAATATAAGATCAACTCAATAATATAAAACGACAGTGAATGTAATATTAAAAATCATATTTATAAGCAGTGGCGAGATGGGTGATCAGCATGACAAGACTAACCAATATTCCCGCGGGGTGGGGGGATACTGACAATAATACATATAAATAATTAATAAGACAAGTCCTTTATTGTCAACACATAACAAGACAAGTCCTTTATTGTCAACACATAACAAGACAAGTCAAACCAATAAATGAATGACTACATGAATGATACAGAAATTGAAAAATAACATTAAAAATTTCAGACAGATTATTAAATTGAGGGACCACCAAAGTCTAAAAAATGCAGTATTATTGAATATTTGGTGGTACAATTTGATTGGTCTAATAATTCTATCAGCTCAATCCGAATTAGTACGAAGCTTTGATAAATCTTGGGAACTAAAGTGGGATGGGTACACCACAAAGATGCACCAGCACCACGCAGGGCCAGAAGAAGACAGGGAGGGAAGTGTCAGTCACGTGATGTGAAGGAAGAACACGTGACATGTCTTTGAACGAGGAGATAAAGGATTAATAAATGGGGTAGGTGTGGCCCACGTGGAGCAGCCTCATACGGAGACGTCACATGGGCTGCGCTCCTATTCGTCCCAGACTCGGTCCCACAAGCCTCCTCTACCTTTCTTACATCTTTCTTAGTGTGCGTTTGAAAATCCTTACGGAGAAAATAATTTACAAAATTCAAAAAAAATTTATGAGATCTAAAAGAATTTATACATTTTGATATACTTTTACGAATTTTAAAATAATTTTATATTGATCTACGTGTACAATTGGAAATAAGAAATTCCCAACACGCACTTGATTAAAGCATAATTATAATTAGATACATAATATCCAACACACACGTTACACAGATTTGTTAATGGATTGCTTCCACTTTTTATTGTCAAATCTTTAAAAATTATTGACAAATTCTTAAAATTTATAAGATGTTATATCAATTAATTTCGATTTTCCCTTAAGTCATATGTGAAGTTTGAACGGACTTTTAAGATTGAAATTAATCTCCAAATTTAAGGTTTAAAGCTAAATTTTTTCTTCCAACACGTATGTTTTTAAAAATATTCAAGAGTTCCGATAATTTATGAACTCTTTAAGACCCGCAAAATGTATTTATACATTTCTGGCCTGCCAAAAGGATACATGTCCAATTGGTAAACTGCCATATAATTAGATTTACTTGAATTTTAAGAAATTATTTTTCTGAAGGTTTCTTACATTTATTTCTCATTAGATCCGTAATTTAAGGCATACTTAACTAGTTTAATATATATGATAATCTTTTTTAAAATACCCTAATTTAATATGCCTTCACCGACTCCAACTATTGTTTTTTTAAGTGTCATGGATCAGGTTCAAAGTGGTAAAAAGAGTACTCAGCTTTAACCATTCTTGTAAAAGAAGAATGTTAAGATAGAAAGAAATTTTTTTTATCATAAATATAAATCAGATCATTAAATTTTGAAATGAATATATAATTTTAATCTCCTCTTGATATTGCATCCATTTGAGAAAGGGGTAAAGAAATACTTTTACGCAAGTTGAGATAAATATATGGAGGAAATTGTTTCGTTTCACAAAAAAACACTGTTGAACATACTTTTAAGTGAGAATTAAGTGTTTTTAAATAAACACATTGTCCAGATTTTTTTTTTCTCCATGAGTGTATACACATTAAAATCGACAAACAGTTAAATTTCATGGCGTCACTGTCAGTAGCTGAGGAATGGAAGGACACCATAAATGGTGATAGGAGGGGAGGACGTGACCAGAGCAGCCAATAGGAATGCTTTCAATTTTAAAGCAAGAGCACTAACATACTACTGTACGTGTTTGGGAACTAAGTAGTGAGAAATAAATTTCGTTGAAAAAAAAGAATTTATGAATTTTTAGATAATTTTATAGGTTTTAAAATAGTTTTTATGGATTTCAAGATGATTTTTACGGATTTTGATATAGTTTTATCTCAACTTACATACATTGTTAAAAAACTAAATTCCCAAACAAGCGTACATTGCGTCCACAAACTCTCTTCTCGTTCCATGGTCTTGTTAATTCTCTGTAAATTCATTTCTATGAATTTTCTTCCAACGTGTGTTTTTAAAAATATCTAAGAGTTCTAATAATTTATGAACTCTTTACGACTCGCAAAAGTATCTATACATTTCCGGCCTGCCAAAAGGATATATATCCAATTGGTAAACTGCCATATAATTAGATTTGCTTGATTCTTAAGAAATTATTTTTCTGAAGGTTTCTTACATTTAATTACCACTCATTCGATTCGTAATTTAAGGCTATTAAACTAGTTTAATTACAGCAAAAAGTTAATTAACTATAATGCATATGATATATTTTTTTAAAATACCCTAATTTAATATGGTCTTCACGGATTGCAACCATTGTTTTTTTTAGTATGATGAAGGTCCAAAGGTGTAAAAAGAGTACTCAACTTTGACTTGTAAAAGAAGAACACACCATTTTATTAAGATAGAAAGAAAACCTTTTTTATCCAAAATGTAAACCAGTTCATTAAATTTTTGAAATGAATATATAAGTTTAATAAGCTCCATCTTGATAATGTATAGATTTTTTTTTTCCTCATCGAGTGTGTGTACACATTAAATAGCAATACTGAAATCGACAAACTGTTAAATTCCATGGCGTCACTGTTAGTAGTTAAAAGGTGAGGAATGGAAGGACACCATAAATGGTGGTAGGAGGGAGGACGTGACCAGAGCCAATAGGAATGCTTTCGATTTTAAAGCAAGAGCACTGACATATTACTTTGCGTCCACAAACTCTCTTCTCGTCGTTCCCATGGTTTTGTTCTCTGCAAATTCATTTCCGTGAGTAATGCTACAAGATAAAAATGAGGAAAAGACATTCTTGTTTGGACGGATATGGAAAAGTTGAAGAGAATACTGAATGTGTGTCATAACCCATTCTTACTTTCTCCTCAAAATAAAGTTATGTCTCCATTTTGGATCAGATCATCAGTTGAACTAGGTAAGGGTTGGTATTTTGGTAGCTCACTAAAGCACAGATTGTACAGGCTTGCACCAAAATAACCTGCAACATACAGGTTGGTTTATATACACCACCGGTTCCACTTCATCCTCATCATAACTTGATGAATAGCCCATCGTCCGTGGCCGGGTTCAACTAATGAAGGGATTGAACCAGTACTCTCAGCTAAAAGGAGAGGGTTCGATCCTAATGAGTGCCATTTTGTTGTAGCTCTAGCCGCGGTGCTTGGGGAGGCATCATCACAGCTTAGTGAAGTTGGGTTGACCTACCTGTGTGGCCAGAACTAAAGGGCTTGCTTGACATGCTCCAATGCTCGCAAGGACAGGCCTCAATGGATCATGAGTTAGATAACATACCCTTAGATAGTGGGTGAGTCCAACCCCTTTCTAAAATTTGTGTATAAAAAAATATCTTGAAGAATAAAAATTTACAGTCTTATTAAAATAAGTGTTCACATCAATATTTTCAACATGATTATCTCATATGTAAGATAGAACCTGTGCAAGCAGGAAAAAAATTACATGCATAACATATTTTTAAGAAATGGTGATGCATTAAAAAGAAGTGGTGTTTCTTCAAGTTTAAAATAATGACAAAAAACAAAGAAGCACCCTTCAGACCAGGCAGTAGGCAGCTGTCGTTCCATTATGACATGATTGGAACATTTCCAGCCTAGATTAAGCCCCTGGATTTTGATTTCTCTTCCTCCAACTCTGGGTCCACTTTTATCCTTTTGTTCTATTTCTTTTAAACCTCACGATCTTTCTTTCTTTCTTTTTATATTTTTCATACATATATTTGTTGTCGTTGAACTCAAGATTGACTACTGTTTAAGTTTATCATCTTTATATTTCTATCTTACAAAAACAATGTTTACCTCTCTTGAACTTGTACTTTAGCTGAATGGACGAGTTTACATACCGAATTTACTGTTTTGCAAGACAGATAATTTGTTTGAGAATCACTTTCTCCCAACAGATATACAGATTAAGACAAAATGCATCTCAAAATCCATAAAAAATTTAAAATTTATAGAAAATATCTTAAAATATGTAAAAATATTTTGAAATCCGTGAATTGCCTAACACACACAAGAATGGAGTAAAAGAGCCCTGGCCTCTTTGGCTTGTTGGTGGAGCAGCTGGGGCTCCCCTGGAGACGCGAGTACGAAAAGGCGACCATGAATCTCAGAATGGAATAAAAGAAAACAAAATGAAAAAAAATGATTTTACAAATGCATAATATCTCATATGTGTCTTTAAATAAAAAAAATATAAACGGATACCAACATATCCCTATACATTGGAAATCCCTATAAAAAATTAGCTGATATTTATATAATAGTAATAATAATATGAATCCCAAGGAAATCCCTTGGTATTAATGAGCTGTCTATTTAATGGTTCAAATTTGAATTAAACTGCTTACAATTATTTGCCACCTAACGGCCCTCTCACATATATCAGTAATTGGTGCTTTATTAATAGCATCGGGGTCAGTACGCACCATTTCCACCCATTATCTAAGGCAGCAGATTACTAATGAGTAATGACAGGATAAACTAAACATTATGCATATCACATTAATTTTTGTGCTAGAAAGGTAATATTTTACTCATAATTCATAAGATTGTAAGTTTAAATTTTATTACTAATGTGATGATCGAATACTTTGTTGATAGATGATCTGTAACTATATCTTTAAATGTTTTTTTGGGATCCAAAGATACCCATCAGCCCTAGTAAATCTCCCAAACTTAACGTACAACCTAAACTTTAGTGGTACAAAAGAAGAAAAAAGTATATGCCATAGAATAATTCTTTTTCCTTCTCAGCCTAATTAAGTGTATTTTTATATCTTGAATAAAAATATTATAGTAAAAAATTAATATAATGATATCCTATTGTTTTGCTTTTGCCTTGTCTTAAACATGTATATAGCATTGAATATAGTTTCATTGAATAGTATAAACTAGGCATTCGTGTTTGGATTAATATTGCTTTGAATTATAGTTTTGATTTCTAAACAATGTAAAAGCAACTTTTTGCCAAAAGCATCCAATTAGTTACCATACAAATAAAGCTCTAGATTATCAGATTCGTTTACAATAATAATCCTAATACAAATTCATTATTAATGATGAGGTTGCAACTGACCACCACTAGTACTATTTTTTGCATGAGATAGCGATCTGGAATCCGGAGAGGAAACTAAAGACTTCAATTACGATAGTGCCAACTATTTGTGTGTTATATAAATACTTCACAACTCAGATCCAGTACAAAGTCATAGCTCTCTCTCTCTCTCTCTCTCTATATATATATATGTATATACGTAGTCAAGCGTCTCTGAATCTGACAGACACCCACGTTGATTCATCTGATCAACCCAGAAAAAAAAAAGCTAACTTAACTCACTTATTAGTTATTATTAATCCACATTTTCTTTTTAAAGCCTTGGTTAATTAATTACTCGGCCAGCCATTCCTCGTTGGATTCAAGGAAAGACGTGAAAGAGTGTACATTGTTGGCCACATTTGTCTCTCCCAAGTTGCTCTGCGTCCAATCGTTCAGAACCTCATCGGAGAACACGAAGTGTTGTTGGTCGGACGACGGCGACAAGCCGTCGACGCTGTTGTTACTGAAGTTGCACATGTCAGAGAAATCCGAGTTGAGAAGGTCGGACAAGCAGATCTCTCCCACGTTAAAATCCGCCAGCAAATCCGCCGCCGACGACGGCTCCTGATTACAATAATGATAATTCTTCCCTACCCCGAACGACATTGACGTCCTATTATAATCATCGGTGTTGAGTAACTCGGTCTTCTGGTTACAACCAGCCGCCGCAGCAACATCCATGGCCATGGGTTGCTGAAACGGCTCTGCTGATTCAGAGTTGCTAAATCGCCTGGAGGAAGAAGGAGGGCGTGGGGTGATAAGGACCTTAGAGCACTTGGTGGCCTTTGTACGGACGACATTGGAGAGAGAATATGAGGAAGGGAGCTGGGAGCTTGATCTTGGTCTGGGAGTCGCAGGATTACTGTTGTTGCAAGTTTTGTCGGTCTTCGGTTGAGCAGAGGAAGCAACATTATTGTTTTGGAGATGACGGTGATGGTGATGATGCTGATTCAGTTTCTTACCTAGGTTGGTGTTCCAGTAATTCTTGATTTCATTGTCTGTTCGCCCTGGAAGCCTGCCGGCTATCAGAGACCATCTGCGACGACAACACAGCAGACAAATAAATAATCAGTAAACATATATTGACGATGAAAGGTTGATAGTGATTAAAGCTTGGAACATGAAAGTGATAATTGCTGGACCTGTTTCCTAGGAGCTTGTGAAGGCGGATGATAAGCTCTTCCTCGTCGGGGGTGATATTGCCTCTCTTGATGTCTGGTCTAAGATAGTTGAGCCATCGGAGCCTGCAACTTTTTCCACACCTTTTCAAACCTGTGCAGTACGGCGCATGAGGATCGATAATAATCAAAACATGCAAGAACTGAGACAAGGAGTAAGTTTGAAGGGAGGGAGAAGAGGAAGAAGGTAATTATAAAGGAAGTAACCTGCTCGCTTGGGGAGGTTGCGCCACCGGCCTTCGCCGTGGAGGGAGATGAAGTCTCTGAGGATCTTGTCTTCGTGAGCAGTCCAAGCACCTCTGTTCAAGCCCTCCTTGGAGCAGCAAGGGCTTCTTCCCATAATTAATACTCTCTCTCTCTCTCTCTCTGTGTTTGCCAAATGGATCGAAGGGGAGAGAATCCTACTTATAGGACGCCAAGTGAGCTCCATTTGTCACCTCTTCAATGTCGGTCCTTCAATTCAGTGCTCCCTGATCTCCCAATAGTCCTGCACGTTTCCAATTACAATAAAATATTTCATTCCTCACTTAAATGTCGAGTTGTTTTTTCCTTCCATAAAAATGGCCACTTGACTAATCATTTGGTCCTAGCAATTTTTAAAGCAGAACCAAAACTGTTTTACATTTCATGAAATAAGTTCTATCTTTAAATTTATAACATGAATCTAATATAATTTTACATTAAATTTATGATTGTGCAGATCTGATGATATTAATTTTCAATTATCCTTGTTTTCAAGTTTCTTTTGTAATTAACCATAATTTCGTCCAGCCTTTTAGACTGTATATAGATTCAACTCGCCAGGCATCTGTCTCTGCTTGTGTGAGAGCAGATAGGGGTTGAGTTGATTAGGTTTTCTAACTAATTTATATGCGTACCAATAAAATTGATTGGAAACATTAAAATTATAACAAAATTTAAGTAATATTATCTTTAACAACTACGCTAAACTACATTGTGTCTGTTTAGGAACGCGATAGAAAAACACTTTTACATAAGTCGATGTAAATATGTGGAGGAAACTATCTTGTTTTACGAAAAAATACTGTTAAACATATTTATGGGGAGTAAATAAGCTTTTTCAAATAAGGACACTATTATACTAATTTCTACTATTTCTCACTGCTCTTATTAACCAAAGGTACGTATGAGAAAAATATTTCTCTCTCATTTGAAACTATCAAAATATTTGATATGATTTTATGTATTGGTAAGATGTGATGTAACTTCTTCTTCTCCTTACCAACACTAACCATGTGAGTTAATTAAATAAATAATTATATATTATGGTTAGGCGTTAAAATTATTTTGACTGCAACTTTAACTACTCTTGTTGACTTAATAATATGTCACTTTCCTTTTTCTCCATGCATGCATCCTCATTATTAATTGCTTCTCTTTCCATATTTTGAAATTCTCCATCTGCTTCCTTGTGGTCATCTCTATTTATTTTCCCCCATGTTCTTCCATAAGAACATATCATCTACCTCCTCTTGGTAAAACAAGTAAATGGATGCTACATAATTTAGAATTCTTAATTTCAATTAACAAATAAGATCTAATTGGTCTGAATTTAAATTGATCTTTTAATTAAAAACGATAAATCGTTGAAAAAAAAAACTAGATATCTCCCTCTTTATGTTGTCCTGCTCCATCCGAACATCTAAATCCCTAAAATCCAGTTGAAATGGTTTTGTATTCTTCTTAATTTCCGTAATATATTTTCAACCACTGCTTCAAAGTATAAAAAACATATATCATTATTCTAGTGAGAGCAGTTTTCTCTCTCATTTATCGCTCTCACTTCAAAATTACATTATACAAACTTTACAACGGGGGATGATGAGATCCAAATGAACATGCATGTGACAGCTAATATAAGTGGTTGTTTGGAAACACCGTTTCCCCAATGGTACATGTAAGTCGAGATAAAACCATCTTTAAATCTGTAAAAACTATTTTAAAATCTATAAAAACCATTTTAAAATACTTAAAATCATCTAAAAATCGTAAAATACATCAAAATTTATAAACCCATTTCTCCTAACGGAATTCTCAAACATGTCTTTTCAACTTTTTTATTTATTTTTTATCATTTGATGTTGCGTCACCTAATTATATATATGCATGCAGGGCTTGAGAACTCAAACTAACATTCTAAAAGGGCTGGTTGGAAAGTTGGTTACGGTCAAGAGGGGTTGTGAGGAATTGTGTGAAAGCGTGAGATCCCACGTAGAGTCCCTCCATTGTCGGAGTAATGTCACTGACAAAATTATTCAAATCTTACGTCCTTTTGATGGCCCCTCCTCCCTCTATTTTCTGCCGTTCATGTCCCTCTCATGTCTATCAATGACTATACCCTCTCTCTCTCTCTCTCTCTCTCATACCCCCACTTTCTTTTCTACTCTTCAGCTACATTCATCACGCCATTTTCAGTACACTTGCTTTCCCTTCTTTTATCTTCGTATGTAGTTTAGCTTCTTTTGTATACCAAAAGGCTTTTAGATGAATAATAATGAAACCCATCAACAAGGCTATACCACGTCTCATGGCTCAAAAACCACTCATAATTATGTGTATGTGTGTTCAAGATATCAAAATGTGAGTGGATTTGATCTGATGTGGGATGTCTCGTATCGGAAAAAGAATTGGGTTTAATAAGTATTATACAGGAAAATTAAATTTTTATTGTTATGATGAATTTGATTTGGTTTCAACTCAATTTTTGTAGCTTTGACTCTATTCAAACTTTGTTTCTCAACTTTAACTCATTACAATTTAAAACATTTAAAACTTTAATCCGCGGCTTTAATAAAATATAGAATTTTTATATCCTCACCTAAAGAGATTAATACTTGAACAGTTAAATTATATCAACTCGGTTGCATCTAGATAAAGTTCAAGAAACGAGTTACAATCAAATAAAAAATTATGTATATTGAGTAGCGATCAAATCAAAATTATAAGTAGAAAAAGATTTATTTTCCATGTTATATATACCAACATACAAATTAAGATGTGAATGACTTATAAACTTGACTGGTGAGGTTCACTACCAGAAAATTGTCATTTAACGACGAAAAATCTGTCGCTAAATGGCTATTCTCCATCACTAAAACAAGATTCGCTAATATTTTCTGTCGCTAAATAGAAATTTGTGCTTTGAGGAAAGATGTGATGTCTTTTGGTTGTTCATCATATCTGATCTAGCTTAGGGTAGAATAAAGGAGTTTGTGGTCACGGAGAAATCAAAAGGACAGTTCCATATAGCAGCATAGGAGATGAGTGTGCACGTGTATGTGGGCGTTTGGAATAAAGGAATAACTTTTTCTTGTTTTGCTTCCACCACTTTTCTCTTTTTTTTTCAATCACATTTCCCTCCAGAATCTTTTTATAGGACCGCGTGATTCCTTTCTTTAAGTTTTGGTATATACCCTCTTGGGTTTTCTGCGTGTAATTTTAATTTAAAATATCTGAAAGTGTTTATTATCAACTAGGACTGCATGCTAGATAAAGTTTAAATTAAAGAAACTTAATTCTCTTCCATGATTCTTTTAAGTTCAGATTAAATATTGTGGTTGAAAAAGCAGCAGGAACAAGAAGAAAGCAACAGCAAGAGAGTGGCCCCATTTAGGATAAGACATAATGCTCATTTAGATTAGTTGGTAGTGTGCTTGTTTGGAAACTCCTTTTTTTCAATGCGTACGTAAATCAAGATAAAAATCATCTTAAAATCCGTAAAAACCATCTCGAAATCCATAAAAATCATTTTGAAATCTATAAAATATCTCGAAATCTGTAAACTTCTTTCTCCCAACGGAATTCCCAAACACACACCGTCTAATACCAAATGCCTGTGGAAAAAATTGCTTATCATACGCTTATCTTTCTAAATATTAAATATACACATAAGGTTTTTTAAGTGCAAGACTATTCGGTATTTAGTAGTATTATTTTCTAATACGATAGTATCATTTTCTAATACGAATCTAAATATATGGTTCCAATCGATAGAGAAAAAAAGTTTCCCAACAATTTTTTAACTTCAAAGATATAACTAAAAACCTTTCTATTGAATTCAATCGCTTGTTGGTAATATACATAAATTCATTAAAGGTTAAAGTATACTTGTAGTCATTTATGTCTGCGTCAAATTTCAGTTCAGTCCTCTAAGTTTAAAAAGTGCACTTTCAGTCCCTCAAACTTAGCGCCATTAGTTTCTTAACGGAAATTGCTAATTCATCAAATTTAATTGATAACTATGCAATAAAACGTTGACAAAACATACTTACATTTTAATTTTAATTTACTAATACAATAAATTTGATATTTTAAATTGTGTAAAATAAAAAAGATTTTAAAATAACATCATTAAGTCTGATTAGTTGGCAATTTCCATTAAGAGAAACTAACAGCGTTAAGTTTGAGGAACTGAAAGTGCACTTTTTAAACTTAAAGGATTGAACTGAAACTTGATGCAAATATAAAGGACTAAAAGTATACTTTAGCCTTCATTAAAAGTCGAAAGATGACGAAATATTTTTACAAGTGTAGGTTTTGATTTCAAAAAAAAAAAAATTAAGCGAGAGATAATGTTCTTCTTTTTATGGAAGAAATGGTAATATTCTTCTGAATATATAATGTACAAAAGACTAGAGTTTCTTATAGATTGGTGATTTATGACAATGAATTAACTAACATTTAATTAATCACGTCCAACATAGATGCTATATTAGTTGTTTTAAAAACTAAAGAGCCTTTGGACTACGGCCTTCCATTTTTTGTAATTATCTCTGTTTTTTTCCTTATCTGTCTCCTGTACTTTATCTGATTAATACAATTTGTGTCGCCTCCCAAAAATCCTAATTAATATTTGTTGGCGCCATGTTAAAAATGAAAGATTTAACACTTGCTTTTTCTTTTTGTGGGTAAACAACTAATAAGTTCTAAGGGCTAAAATGAACCAATCACCAAACACAGTTGTATAAATGGAAATTCTGATACATTTCTGAAAGGATATGGAAGGGGAAATTATTGTACATTAGTTCCTACTTAAAGGACTAATAAAAAGTCTAACGTCATTGTCCTAATTTGAAATTATGACATGAAAATGAAGGTGAAGGGAAAAAAATGAATGAAACCAATTTTTTGTCAGGGAAGTAATATATTTAGATAAAGCTGGGATTCTCCCTTAAGGGTTAATTATGTTATAGTAGAGAATTACCCAAAGGTCCAAAGTAATGGAATGTGTTACAAAATGGTCATAAGAGGTTATAAATAGTAGCTGCTTCACTTGTAAATGGTGCTTCTCGACTTGTCATTAACCACCTCTTGGGATCATTTTGTAACGCATTATCTTATTTGGGACCTCTGGGTAATTCTCCCGTATATACCGTCGGTGAAAGGAATATAAAAATAACAGATAAATATATACAGATTTTCAGTGACGATTATTCATGGTATGTACATGATGCTATCCACTGGTTAAGATTTAGATCATATTAATAATTAAGTTGCAAATAAAAAAAATACTAGTTCTTTAATTTACTTTTAGCTTGCATTGATTTAATTATTTCCTTGACAAGTTTTGAACTTGATATGCCTTATCTACAAAACATCGAATGCCTCCCGCTAATAATTAAAGAGGACTAATAGTAGTTACGTCAAAAATGGAAATTACTGAACTTTTCTAATGTAAGATTAAGGTTTCAAAATTATGGATGAAAAAGATCGCAGAAAAAAAAATATTCTCGGTTCAGCTTCAAAAAAAAAATTTTTTGTCAACAAACGTATAATTAACATAATAGTATTGAATAAGAGAAAATTTATACAAAAAAAAAATAACAAAGATGAAGGGCATAGACACTCTTCTACAAGATAATTACCTTTGTTCTTGTGATTTTTTTGGGCCGTTAGATGAATCTCAAAATTTGTTGCAATTGAAGGTGCTAGAGAGTTCAACATCACGCATTGAAGTGTGCTGGATACACCCATCGTCCGTGAGTTTAGTTGGCGAAGGTATTGGACACTCTCACCAAAGGGAAAAGATTCGATACCAGGGAGGGTTACTTTATTGTGGCTTCAGTCGCTTAGGTAAACGCTTGAGGGTAATTGACGGCTTGTCCTGCCCAACATTAATATGACTTAAAAGGAAAGGAGATTTCGCCCTGGCTTTGAGTTGTGGGTGAGCGCAACCCCCGACTAAAATTTTTCAATTAAAAAAAGTGTGCTGGATACATACGAGGCAAAGTTTTGTTTTTTTTTAAAAAATCTAATGATATATTAAGATCTGCCTCTTGTCCTCTGACCCATCCCTTCTATTTCACAATTAATTAACCTGTATTATTTTCACATTCTTCCATCTTTCACGTGTCAGTTTAGTTTTTTTTTCAGAAAAAAACATACGCATCTTTCAATTGGAATCAATTATATTTCAGACACAGTTGAGTATTAAACATATAGCTTCTTCCGCTATACCCTTGTTAGCTTCTCATACATGTGTTTTATTCAAATGAAAGACCGCTTAAAGCTTTCATTAAAGATCAAACACTAGGACTAGTTATGGAGAAAGCTCTGGACGTAGAGCTTCTGCTGAAGGAAGCACGCACAACCGATGAGAATAGGTCTACGAAGAAGGTTAAGATTAGAGATAAGAATGAGAACCCAGGCGAGTGCATGGAAGCAGAAACAATGCAACTCGGGGAGACTGATCCAGGCATCGACCCATCAGCTGGTATACCTGTTTCTGATTGCTTTGAGACTGAGGCTACTCCTTCGGAGCTTTTGGCGAACACCTCTGTCTCTTTCAAAGACAAGTTACTTGGGAAGGAGACCTCAAGTAGCAGTACTGCAACAAGGATATCAGAAGATCTGGCCATTGAAAATGGCGATGTCCAGGTGAGCTTGGAGGGGCAAATTCCTTCCATCACTTTCTCACAGAGGATCCAGGAGCTCATGACCCAGTGCATGAAGTATGCTATAATCGTCAAGTTGCTAGGGCATTTTATTCGACAAGACATCCTTTACTTGAAGCTCTGTGCTTTATGGAAGCCATCAGGGGGTTTCAAACTAACAGAGCTTGAAGGAGGCTGCTATATGGTTAAAATGGATAATGCTGAGGACTACCAGAATGCTATGCTAGGGGGACCGTGGGTGATTCTTGGGCACTACCTCACTGTTCATCCATGGGAACCAAGTATCTCACCAACCAACCTTGAAATAAAACAGGTCTATGGATGGGTAAGGCTCCCTGGGCTTCCTTACCACTATTACCATAAGAGTGTTTTAAGGGCTATTAGTGAGGTTATTGGGCAAGTCCTCAGGATCGATTATAACACGGAAGGTTTTGACAAGGCAAGATTTGCAAGGTTAGCAGTCAAGCTTGACCTAACTAAGCCTTTAGTTGCTATGATCAAGCTGGATGGTTTGATTCAGAGAGTTGAGTATGAAGGCCTTCCAACCATCTGCTACAGCTGCGGAAGATATGGCCATCTTGCGGAAGCATGCCCATTCAACGCTCATCATCCCGTGCAGGTAAATTCTCCGGAGACTCATCAGGTGGAAAACCAGTGCCTCTCGGAGAACCCAGGGAGCACGGAGCGTGAGACGGAGGCGCGTGAAGGCAAAATCTTTGGAGATTGGATGAAAGTGGAGCCTCGTAAAGGTCGTATCCTCAGGCATGGTCGCAGGGAGAATCACGAAGCTTCCCATCTAAATGATAAAGGCAGCAACAGGTTTAACGTTCTGACATCTTTAGGAAGCAAGGGTGACCAGAAAAATGGCAAACCTCGTACAAAGGTGATGGACCAGCAAGCGGCTGTCAGCAAGCGGGGGAAATTCACGAAGGCCAATAAGCAAGAGCAAAAGGCTAAGTCAACGGCAAATAAAGGGAAATCACCTGACAAGCCAAAAAGTAAGGTGCATTCTGATGCCGCCTCTTCTGTCTTTAAATCGCCAGCATATCAAGAAGCACGCCAGCACATCATGCTTGACCCAGAGCATCACTCAGCCGTCGTTTTGGTCTCCTCAAGTGAAAAAGGCCAGCCTTTACCCCAGCCAAATGGGCCTACAGCCCAAACAGACAAAATAACGAGAATGGAGAAAATGGCTTACCCTCCAAAGCCACCAGACAGGAGTAAGCCCAAGACAGCTCTCCATGTTCAACCGCATGTAAGGTTCAAAGCCACTAAGCCCAAAGCAAAGGATACTCTTGGTCAGCCATCTAAGGAGTTAACGAAGGCCATTTCGGAAGCTCTGGGAAGCTCGCTCGACTCTGATGATGATATGTCGTTCGCGGAAGCCACCGAATCTGCCTTCGTGGATGACTGCGTCTCAGATAACCCTGAAGGTGACTTCTAACTGCTTTGTTTATATGGATCATTCTTTTCTTGTCTGGAACTGCCAAGGTGCGGCATCTGCATCTTTTCTTCGTACTTTAAAATCTCTGTTGAGTGGCTATAAGCCCCACATTGTTGCCCTTGTTGAGCCTAGAATATCTGGGGTTCAGGCTGATAGAGTTATCAAGAGGATGAATTTTCCAAATTCTCACCGTATAGAAGCTACTGGGTTTTCGGGTGGTATCTGGCTTCTCTGGAAAGATGAAGTGGACCTCACTATTATCCACAATCATAAGCAATATATGCATGTGCGTGTCACCGATGCGGCTACAGCTTCCTCCTATTTTTTCACTACTGTCTATGGGAGCCCAAACCCAGCTGTTAGAGAGTGGCTATGGAAAGATCTTCTAAACCTTCAGACGAATCACTCTATGCCTTGGTTAATTGCTGGC
>JANTPZ010093060.1:0-16389 GCA_025593235.1 Vachellia pachyceras
AAAAATAATATACGTATTGATTTTTTTTAAGTATTTTAATTTATCATCCTTATTACTTTTAAAATAATAAATTATAAAATGCGAAAAAATCATTAGAATTATAAATCAAATCATGTCAAAATTAAATAAGAATCTAAACACGAGTAAAATTATATGTTAATAAATTAATTTTATCCAACGTACATTTTGATAAAAATTGCATAAAATTATATAAATTATTCACACAAGTGTATGACTGGAAGAAGTGGTTAATTAATGACGTTACGTAACACATATATTAACTACTTTAAATATAAACATATATATATATATATAAATTACAAATTATTAAACTAATTCCTCTTTCCTACCTTTTCATTCTCTCCTTTTTCTTTCCTACCTACTTTTTTGTTTCGGAATCCATAAAAGCTAATAATTTTCTAAATATAAATCACTTTTCAAAACCTAGGCTTTACCTCAAAATCTGTGAAAGCTATTTTCCAAAATCTATTTTCTAAAACCTAGGTTTTACCTCGGTATCTGTAAAAGCTATTTTGAAAATAAGATCCAAACAAACCCTAATCAAATGGAAATCTTCTTGCAAATATTATAGTATGATTTAAACAATTACTTCCTCACTTGTATTATATATGATTTTACATGTGCAAGGGAGTTTGTCGGCTCAATGGTCAGTAAACATTTTAGATCCAAGGTGGTGTTGAAATCCCACCTTAATCTTAACCCTATATTAAGAAAAAGGCCCCCCAAAAAAATAGCAAGGGTCTCCGAACCTCTGGGCTCTGGCTATTGGAGTTTATGTGTCGATCGTCGGAGATTGATGAGAGGTGCTTATAAAAAATATGAGGGGCATTTTTTAAAAGCATGAACATTTTGAAATCCCTCTTTAATGATAAAGTGCTTGTTTGGCAACATCGTTGCCAAAACGGTACACGTAAGTCGAGATAAAACCATCTTGAAATCTGTAAAAACCATCTTGAAATCCATAAAAACCATCTTGAAATTGGTAAAACCATATCCAAATCCACAAAATGCCTTGGAATCTGTAAAATCCATTCTCCTAACGGAGTTCCCAAACACACACAAAGTATGAAATTGGGATTTTACATGTTGGTATGACCAATTTAAAATTTTATATTCATATGGTATTTATTAGGGATTTTTCCAACACATTTAATGTTAATAAAATTGAAAAAAATTAGTTAACCGATATAAAATGAATGTAGCATTATAAAAAGACCTACTGTGCGTTTAGAAAATCCGTTGGGAGAAAGAGTTACAGCTTCTGAGGTGATTTTATGGATTTCGAAATAATTTTGCATATTTTAATATAATTTTTATAGATTTCGAGATGATTTTATCTTGACTTACGAGCATACGGGGAGAATGAGTTCCCAAGGAAGCATTGTGTATATATCTATATGTATATGCGACGCCGTTTCATCACACCCGAAATTCAATCTGTTCAATTTGATTTGGAAAATGGAAACCCTAGCGACTTGGTCCTAAGCCCACGCCTCCTCCCAAAACCCAGGATTCGCGTTCTCTTCGCGACTGCCCCTTCTCCGGCGCTACACCTCTGCTTCGATTGGTTTTACGGTCATATAATTCAGCCGGCTCCTTCGTCTTCAAGTTCTCTTCTTAAAGGCTTGAAGCTTGTCTAGTCACGTCTCTGTCTCTTACTCAGTCTTCACTTCCTTCCCCCTCTCCGTCGCTCCAGCATCAGGTGAGTCAGATGCTTCAAAAATTCTTCTCCGTCGCCGTCAGTTCCTTCCCCTTTTCTTTTTGAATGGTCCTATCGTATAATATTTAAGACGTCCTAGTATTTGCATCCATATGTAATAATTGCATTATCTGTGGATGCTTGGTGATCCTGTTTTCTTTTACTTTTGTATTTTCTCACTCGGCTCTGTCGAACTCACATCTCGTTTAAGCTGCTGGAATTGAGGACATCTCTTTCGCAATAACAATAGAAGCTATTCTTAGCTGATATAGTTAGAGGTTATACTCTTTGGAACAAAAAAAAAAAAGAAATATGGAAGAAATAAATGAAAAGAGTGTCATAAGCAACTGTTGCCCTCAGAATATCATAACATGACACTTTCTGGCCTTAATTATTTTCAGTGTCTTATGACATTGTGACGGTTTCTCCGGTTGTAATAAATTTAGCAGAAGCATAAGAAAATTCAATTTTGGTCCATGTATTGATACTCCTGGAAGTTCTGTTTTCCTCATTTCGTCTATCTCACCCACACCAAAATGTGGCTGTTTTTTCTTAATTGTTTTCGGAGCTCTGATTTGAATAATTTATTAACTTAGTGAAGAGAATGGAAAGGAAGTAGCGTTGTAGTCGTAAGTTTTAGTGCTTAGTCTCTTAGTAATGTCTTGTATTTTTCATTTTCACAGTGATGGATCTAGAGCTCCTTCCTACTCACTTTTACGTGTCCTTCTATCTGTGGCATATTTGGTCTCCATGTATTCTAAATAATCTTATTTTTCAATTACCGAACATTTTCATTTTACCAAGTTCAATGTTAGTCAGATTAATTAACATTTTTATGTTTCGATGGTTATTAATTTTGATTGAGCATCTTCTTAATTTTACATTTGTGTTTGCTAGTTTCAAGAATAAAAGATATGGAACTAAATATGTTTAAATATCTTTTGTTTTTAGTATATATATGTGTGAAGGCTGAAGGGCTTACAGATGAAGACAATTTCTGGAAAGCCCATTTCAGAGAAGCCGATCTCTCTTTCGAAAGCTACAAAAATCCTCTCAAAGTTTATCTCCGCTGAGAATGGTGCTTCACGTGCTATCAATGCGTATCTCCATCTGGCCTCTAGTTCGTTCAGTGAACTGAATCAGCTCCACAAGGAGCTCAAATTACCACGTTCTAATAGGAAACACAGAAGCAGTAGATCAAAGAATCGTGATGGCAAACAGATAATTGGCGAAAATTACATTCAAAGTGTTGAGGTTAACAAGGAGCTGAATCATTGGTCTGTGCATCAGTTTGGCAGTAAAAATCCCACAGAGGATGCAAAAAAATCATCTCATACAATTGTCAAATTCAAACAAGAACCTGATGAAGCCGCTAAATATGATGCAGGAACTGAGGGTGGGAGTGAGAGGCTTAAGAAGAAGAAAAAGAAGCACGACATTGAGCTTCAGGATCAAGTAGATCGTGGAGTTAAAATCGAAGAGGTGGAAGACGATCACAAGCCATCAAGTGAGGCAGCAAATGAAAATGAAGAAAAACCGGCTCATGGTGGTGATGATTTTAGTCAAGAACTCGTTGAGAGGGAAGGGCGTAAGAAGAAAAAGAAACATGAAGATGGGCATAGTAAGCATGTGGTTGAAGTTAAACTTGAAGAGGGGTCAAATAAGAGAAATGCAGGTGGTGACGACAACAAGGGATTGGAGGAGGGAAAGAAACATAAAAAGGAGAAGAAAAAGAGAGACAAGGATGCCATGAATAACTTCTCTGACAAAGAGGGTGAGGTTATCAAACCAGAAGATGAGATTGCAAGTAGAAAAGTTGGCCGAAAAGAGATACTCGAGAACAGAAGTGGAGATTCAATTGATCTAAAGGAATCACTGTATAAAAAGAAAAAAAGACGCATGACAGGTAGCGAGGATAAAATAAACACTGATGATGTAAAGTTGCATAAAATAAGGAAGAACGAAGATGTGGAGGGGAAAGAATATGATAACTCCGGGGAGCCAACTAAGAAAAAAATTAAGAAAAAGCATGGGGCAGGAGATGATTAGCTGTGTGAATTAGCATTTCACTTGGATGTTGTTTGTTTCATCTTACTGAAAATTAAGGAGGGATTTGTGTTAGATCAACTTGACCGTGGCATTTGTCCTGAAACCAACATTGGCCCCGTTTGGCGGAATTCATGGGGAATCCAAATATATGTTTAACAGTATTTTTTGTAAAATGAAATAATCTCTTTCACATATTTGTCTCCGGTAAAAGTATTCTCTACTGCATTTACAAACGGATCTATTAATAGCACATGAATTTTTGTTGGTCTTGTGTAGCAGGAGCATACCGATTAATTTATCGAACAAATTATGAAGATTCCCATGCATGCCGGGAGCTAAGCCTGATAAAATGCGAACATTATTATTCTAGATTTAAATTTATTCAATTTGGATTGAATAGAATAACTTAAAACATCATCTCGTTAGCTTTTAGAGTCATCCCAGGATCTTTGGCTTATGCCATGTGCTCCAAACTTGAACTCAACCCCCTTTTTTCACCAACATCCTCCCATACTTCGTACCCTCTCCCTTCAGTGCTCGAGTGATTTCATGCCTCTCCTTATCAGTCGAGCGAGCGTCTTCCTTATGGTCTTATGGCCATTAGGGAGAAGTCGCTTGTGGAGGATTATTATCATCACTTGATGCGGATTGGTAGAGCGAGCGAGCAGGATTACTTTTACAATTGTTTTATAAAAATAAAAAAGAATAACCTTTATATTATCTAATGTCTATTACTAAAGGATGTGGTACATAAAACTAATAAGGGTTGTTTGAGTAAATTTTATTAAAACGATAAATTAAAAGAGATTTTGGGTTACCAAGGGGGAGAAAAGAAAATAAGCTAATGAACATGCTTGTTGAAATGCAAGAAATTTCCAGTGAGCTGGGGCATTGAGAGTTGCAGAGTACACGAATAAGTGATAAGAATTGTTCAGAAGGCTAAAAGAAAGGTCCTTCTAATGTGAGATGAAGCAAAAATAGATGGTCTCTGTCTTCCGTTGCATGCTCGCCTTGTCTAACCGTCTTGGAAATCTAGGGATCGAATGCTGGATCTACGAATTTAATGTTATTCTCCAAATCTGGGGACGTGAAAGATGGATATCATAGAATAGTAGAGAGTATAAATGCAATTGCTGAATAATTCTTTCTTGTTGAACATTCATTGCAATTCACAAGTGATAGGCTTTTATTTATATAGCTTATTTGTAAACTTTTCTGGACTTATTTGGCCTAAAGTATGATATTTGGGCTATTTTTTACACCTCTCCTCAAGTTTGGAATTATATATATTAACAAAAACCCCTAACTTGTTTTACAATTTCATTTGTGTATCCTACTCCTTTTGAGTAAGATTTTGGTGTGATCACATTATCTGAATCATTTTGGCCTTCACCTTAACTTCCACTCCACAGCTTTTGACTGTGTCTTTTTTGTGTTCTTGTGGCACTAAGTGCATGTAAGGATGGATCCTCTTTTCCCCTGCCTCTACAGCTTTGTTGCTGTGCCTTTCTTGTGGCAATGAGTGCATTTAAGGGCTGGATCATCTTCTCCCCTTGCCTCTACAGCTTTTATTGATTTGCATGAAAATATGTGCAACTTATGAAGTATTCAACACTTTCCCCAGGGACCACATCATTATCTATTCTATTCTTACTGGAAACTTTTGCACTTGACTGGATCTCACCTCAGTTCAACTTGTTGTCTAACCCTGCGCACGCTGTTTGCAAAACTCGTAACCAAACTAGCACATTTCAAGGGGTCCTTGACGTGCTCCTTGTAACATGTCAAGCACACCTCACTCTCAGCAATGCATGGTTTGGGCTTTGGCTTTGGAATCCTGTACTCTTTATCACGGAACTCCTTTGCCTTCTTGGTACTTTCTGCAATATGTTCTCCTCCTCTGACAGCATTCTTAGATCTTCGGACATCAGAATTTTTTTCTCGGTCATGCTATTTACAGCGGCTTCACTAACCTTGGAGTTAGAAGTAAACACATTCGGAGCCTCTAGCTTTTCCTTTAAAATATTATTTGACTCCATTTTCATTGACTCATGTTCACCCACTTCAGGATTGAGTTTGGATGTAACGATGACCTTCAAGTTTCCATTTGGATCAGGATTAGAAATCACAACTTCAACATCAGCCTTGGAGTCAGAACGAGTTTCTCTAACCTTGGTTTGCGTGGCTGTATTTTTATCTCCCTGGTTGGATGGGCGTGGTGGGCTTGACCTCTTTTCCTTTTACATTCACCAAATTTCCAATGTCGCCAAGTGCTCTGCGGTTTCTTCCTTCCACCACTGGATTTTTTCTTTTACTGCTCACCTCCCTCAACAACTGCATTACCTCAAGCCTGTTGTGAAATGATGGGTCTTGAAGCCATTTTCAATACTCTGTGTCTGGGATTCTCCTTCTGGGTTTGCAAGCCCCTTCTGAATCAGTGAATGCTTCCTCTCCGTGTCTCTGTCTGGTTAAGTAGAGTCTTGAACTTTGGGAGAAGCGGCGGAAGCAATGACCATGTATGGATCTTGAACCTCGAGTCAGAGAAACTGAGGAAATATAAAATCTTGAACAAAGGCAACTGTGGGGAAGACGCTGGTCGCGACTCAAGCATTAACTATGAACGGAATCTTGAAAGGTTGTTGTGACAGAACCAACAAGTGCTGAGGAAGGAAGATGTTGGTGCAATGGCCAGCAACCTTTGCTGTCGACAGCGAGGAGGGTGCTCTGTTACAGCCTTCAACCCAGATTTCGACGACGGCAGAACAAGACGACTAGAGCTCCGTTTCAACTCATTACCGCTGGCGTCGTCTCCATTCTTTTTCTCAGCCATTCCTTCTCCTAGCAGCGATTCCGTCGAGGAATGGAGGAACGTTGAGGGCTTCGTTCAATCAGACCAGTTCCTGGTGTTTGCCTCGTGGTCGTAAGGAAGAAAGCAAGCTCTCGGGTCTTGAGATGTCTGGAGTCAACATCGGGCGCCTAGACTTGTGCTTCCGTTTGTTTTTTTTCTGTATTTCAAGATTGGGTCTTGATTTTCTACCGTGGCCCAATCTGGTCTGGGGCGTTGAGTGGAGCCTTTCCTTCCCATCCCCTTTTTTTTTTCTTTTCTTTATGAATTTCTTGGATGATGGGTTGTCTTTCTTGACATTAGCCCCTGTACACATCCGAGATATGGATGGAAAGAGGCTAAACCAGGTCTGGCTCCACCCTAAACAAGTTATGTCTGTTTTGTGTGAGGGTGGCCTGGTCTAGCCTGTGGCTTATGCACAGGCTTTTTTTTAGGCATGTGCCTAGGCCTGTTTTCAGCATGACCTGGCCTGTGGCCTGTACAGGCCTGTTTTTAAATATTATTTTGTTCTCATTTAGAAAATCCATAAAAGCAATAAAAAAGAAGCTAACAGTTGTCACTTTTTTAAATGTTTGAATAATAAATTATGGTCATTTCTAAGCATTTTACAATTACAACTTATAAAAAAAATTGAAATGGTAAAAATGCATTTAAATCCAAAATGATCATTCTAGGCTTGCATTGAGTAAAGTCATTCAAAAAATATTTACATATTGCCTATATATATATATATATCTTTTTTTAATATATATCTTTATATCTTTTATTTGTGTTTAATTAATGCCCCAATAGTATTTGTTCTACGCTCCATTATATAAACTTGCCAATGTAATAATTAATTATTATTCACTCTTCTCATTGCAACATAATTAACAAATTATGCTCGTGCAATGAAACCAAACTCGAGATTTTGGGTTTGCACTTTTTATCAGGAGTGTTAGTTATCGTCCAAAAAAAGTCCCTGCTCCAAGATTTTTTTTATGACATGGGCTTCGATAAATTTTGTTATAATCAAGGAATTTATTTACACATTGCTTCCTTAAAAAAAAGACATAAAAGGATTGGGTTGAAAAGAAACAATAAAAGGCTTGGACTGAAAAAATAATCATTGGACCATAAGCAATACATGCATGTATCTTTTTTTTTTAAAAAAACAGGCCGCCTGACAGGCCAATAAGGCCTATCAGACGGCCTGGGCCTGTAAAAGCCTGGCCTGTACATGCATTTACAGGCCAGGCCACATGCCCCTGACAGGCCATCTGGCCTATTTCCACCACTAATCCGAGAAGAAAACGATGGATCTCAGCCTAACTGCCATGGAATTCCCAGAAAATAGATGTTGGGCTGGTGGTTTCTTGATAATAACCCAATTAATGATGTGTGCCTATATTTCTTGAGCTCTTCTTGTTTTTCAGGCCCATTAAACAGCCTGTTTATAATACCATGTAGAATAGTAGAGAGCATAAATGCAATTGCTGAATAATTCTCTTTTATTGAACATTCATTACAATGTACAAGTGATATTCTCTTATTTATAGAGCTTCTTTATAAATTTTTTGAGCTTATTGAACCTAAAGCCCATTTATGTATTTGTACTATTTTCTACCGATATGACCTATTGGGAAGCCTTCACATATCTCTTTGAAGACTTCCCACGTTCTATTAAAAAATGTCATTGCAAGAGTTGTCAGCATCATATATAAACATGGGGTGCATAAAATTTTGCCTCATTTTATAATCTTTATAGGAATTTATGCACCCAACATTCATTTATAATAATGGCAGCTCTTTTCATAGAAGATAAAGGATATTTTTCATTCTTTAAACTATATTTTAAATAAACATTAAAAAAAATTATGCTACCGAGATTCTAGCTCCAACCAAACATATCTTTAACGGTCCAATTCTCATTTCCATTGTCATAATCCAATTCCTTCGAAAACCATTTCATCGCTCCAGACAGGCCTGTTAGGGAGAGGGAGAATGAAGTTTAACGTGAAGGCTTGGAGCGGCGGCGCGCGTGCCGGAGTACTGGAGGTCGGAAGCTGTCCTAACCCTCTAGAGACGCCTGCTCTTCTCTTATCTACTCGAAAAGGCCTTCCTCACTTCATCTCCCCCGACCTTCTCTCTTCTCTCCCTTCTCCTGATTGTCGTCTCCTTCAAGTTTCTCCTCTCCACTTGTAAGCATTTCACCCAAACTCATTCCTTCTTCTCATTAAATTTGTGACTAAAAGTAAACGCTCTGCATTTTTCAATAAATATATAATTTGGTACGATGGAAGATGAACATGAAGTTATGTAAAGAAATAGGTCCTTATGTTGAATTACATGGCATATTTATAAGGGGCCTAGTTGTATATTTATTATAAAAAAATTAATCACTCCGTAATGTTGCTTGTTTCCAACTTTGAATAGCATCATTATGTTTTAAATGTATTTGGGGCGTTGAGTTTTGGTAGTTTTGGTGATTGTGTGATCGTGCTTTTATTGATTAGAGCTGATCATAGGTAGGGTCATGGGTCTGACTCTTGTAAGTGGTTTTGGGGTGTGTTACTTCGGGCCAGCCATCATGCTGTGGTCAAGGTGGAGTTGGTTAAGAAACTCTAGAACTGAAAATGCGTTTTGGTTGTAATAATCATGGTTGCAGCAGCATGGTGGTAACCACTTATGACTGGAGGTATTTGGTGCAAGATATGAAAATAAAAAAAAGTGGTTCTCAGGAAATTTCATTCCTCTACAGAAAAGTTAGAGATTGCAATGGTATATCTTGATTTGACTTGAGTAACCTATGCCAAATGCGCTTTTGCAGTTTGGAAGGACTTCCTACAAAAAATATATTGAAAATAGGGGGGCTCCATCGATTGCTCAGTTTGCATGAATATGGAATTGCAGCTGTAGTTAGGGATTCTATTAGTTGTCTTCCTGAGGCCATTGGAAGTACAAAACTTGGGGCATCTTTTGAAACCCCTTGTGGTCGTCTCTTGGTAAAATCAATATATTTGCTGTTTGATTATTTTATTGTTTTTGTTTTAAATATTGGTGAATGTGATGAAGGTAATTTTGACAGATTAAACCCAGAGAGTATATGGAAATGATTTCACACATGAGGCCAAACATATGGGCAACTTTGGCTGATGAAGTGCCTGCTTGGGTATCGGATAAAAGGAACAAAACCTCAGTAGATCGAACTGTCAGATGGCTTGATGACTGCCTTGCGTTGAATCCGGTGAAGGAAAATGCATGATTACATGTTCTATTGTTATTCTTCTCTCTGTTAGAATGGAATGAAGTTCCTCATAATTTACTACGGTTGTTTGGTTCAAGCTGGTTGGAAGGATTTCATTTCCCATTTTATCAGAATTTTGCTTCAGTTTTAGCACTAGTACTTAAATCTCCCTAACTAAGACCCTTGATAAAAAAAGTAAGGGAAAAATGACAAAGGGTCAAATCTGGGACAAGATTATTGAACATTTCAAATCTAAAGGGATGGACAGCTCCCCTACCCAAACACCCACTACATACCTATGCTCCCTAACTCTTTTTTCTTTTTAAAACTTGTCTTGGTCCCATGAGTTGCATGGAGTTTGAGAATGAACCGCATTATTTGTGGCTTATGCATAGTGCTGTTTGTTGGAGTTTTTATTTTACATATAGATATATAGATTTGTGGGCTATATAAATTGCAAGTCATGCTCTTGCTCTCACTTTTCATCATGAGTGGGAAGGGGAAAAATTTGCAAGGCATTCTTCATTCATTGCCTTGAGGCTTACCGTTCAGCCTTGCAGCCTAAAGGATGTTTTTTTCAACGTCATCTAGTCAGTTTTGTTTTGACATTGGCCATTGATAAATTTGTTCATTTTAATACATTCACTTTGTGACTCCATTTGTAAATTTGTTTATTTTAATACATTCACTTTGTGACTAAGCACTATGGTATCATTATGATAGACTTAATCACCCTGGACATGCATTTATCTTTCGAAATTCAGGCAGGCGGATGTGCCTTTGGCGCCATTGTTGGAGGTTCAAATTTGGATGAACGAAAGCGGTGTGCAGAGGAGGTAGCCAAGCGAAATGTATCAGGTCTTTCTTTCTTTTTTTTTTTCAAGGACGTCTAATTAAACTAATCTTATACGTTATTTAAATTATTCACCTCTTTAGTTTCATAGGTAGTGAAAAAATATGCAAATATGCTGGAACTTATTATTAAGTAATTATTGGATAAATGGTTTGGATCATTTATATCTATTTACTGCTTGGGTTTCGTAGGTAGTGAAACATTATGCAAATATGGTAAAATTTGCTCCTAATTATTACATACCATTGATCCCTTTTCAGCCTAGATTAGGGTAGATGTATCCCATAATTTGGATATGTGGTAAATTCGTTTACTTCGACATGTCTATATAAAATTCTGCATCTTTCTTTTTCCTTGTCTTCCATTGTTTCTCAGGTAGAGAGATCAGGCACCACTAGTCCTCTGATATGTTACCTGAGGTGTTACTGCCTGGAGACTTGTATTTTCTTAGTTAAGAATATCTTATAGTGATTAGTGAAAGCGTACTAAACTAATACATTTTCCCCACAATAATGTGCTTGTTTGGGAACTCCTTATTCCCAAATGTGCACGCAAACCAAGACAAAACCATCTTGAAATCCATAAAAACCATCTTGAAATCCCTAAATTCTTCTTGGCTTCTGTAAATTCTTTTCGAAATCTATAAACTCCTTTCTCCCAACGGATTCCCAAACACACACAATGTTGCCCCCTCCCAAAAAAAAAATCTAACATTTTCATCTTTTGACATGTGTTTCTGTTTGGATTGGAAGAAAATGTTTTTTAAGTGTATGACTGAAAATCTTTTATTTCCTCTTATTGCTAGTCACATAATCCTTTTTCCTTCTGTTGTCTCCTAACCTTAACTGAATACAGTCATGGTAACAAACTGGAAATGTGAAATTGTACTTAATTATATCACCTCCAGAGTTTCTATACTGACTGAGTGACTGTTGCTTATCTTACATTTGAAGTGGGCACTTTCTTGAGTCATAATCACATGTTTCAGTTTGCAAATGATTATCAACATATATTGTTTTGACTAGTCGAAAATGGAGCTGCAATAATTTATGCAGGTTATTGGATTGGGGGCTTCGAGCTTGGAGAGAGCATTGATGAACGACCTCCTCTTCTCACTGCTATTATGGTAAGATGGATTGTGTCCTGAATTGGGAGCTAAAGCCTAATCTATATTAGTTTAATTGGAACACTGAGGAGCACCAATCTATAGCCCGTTGTATCTCAGTACTCTATGAAACATATGAGTAGAGCTTATTTTCTCTCAAATTATCCACAGAACCTAATTCAACTAGGACTTCGTCTTTTGTTTCCTCAAGGATCATGGACTTGCTCCCCTGGAAATTATTGTATCCATTGAGTATGTGAGTGCTAACAATTACTGGTGATAAGTAGAAGCCTGCCTAGGTGAGCTTATTATCTTTATAGAGTTTCCTCTGTTCTGCCAGTGTGCGATACCTTTCATTGGTTGTCTCCACCTTGTCTTTGTCATTTAGTTCCAACATTTAATTATACAGAGTGGTTTCATCTACTAGGCTTTGTTTCTGAACAAATCAAATAGAAAGAAGTGGCCAGAGCTCTGGCTCTAGAAACTATAGTTATTAAAGCTCTTTTATTCTCTCAAACAAAACTTTAGTTCTATGTAAATTCATGGAGATGTGTTTTCTTACAATTTTCTCTAACACACTACCAAATACACACGCACACTAGCTTTTTTTTTTCCAAATAAATAAAATTCAAGCATGTTTTATACTTGTACATAGTAGTAGAAAATTAATGTTTTCTTTGAATGGCATGAAATATGCATGACGACCTTATTCTCAGGATATCTTGCCAGATGATAAGCCACGCATGGTCTCTGGGCTTGGACTTCCAGGTACCTTGTTTAATATGGCATTTTTTTTTGGGTTCATTGACATCACTCTCCGATGCAAAATGTCATATTTAGTTGGTGTTATGAATCACCTACTGGATTTGGCACTTTAAGCGGCACAATCAGATAGAGTGAGGGAGCCATGGTTTTAATTCAGTTTAAAGTTGACCGGGGATTGGGTTAGTAAATACTTTATGATTATCATTTTATTCATCCTTTTCTCACCCATAGAAATGATCTTTGTTCTTTAAATTGTTTATAAAAGAAATTCCTTGGAAATTGTTTTTCTTCATTCAACCAGAATGAATAGAATTTTATTACATGAAAAAGTGATTTTAACTTTGCAGAGGAGGTCTTGCAAGGAATTGCCACTGGAATCGATCTTTTTGACTCAACGTAAGTTTCCGAGCCCACTTCGTATTTTCACTTACAACCTGATCTTTTCAGTATCATGATCTATCATCGAATTTGAATGGTTAATGAGATGATTTGCAGGTACATATATTCCCTCACACTTGGAGGATATGCACTTACCTTTCCAGTGGACAAACACAGGGTTCGTTATAATCTGCAGCTGAGTCAAATAGGAAGTGACTCGACCAAAATTAATTTGAGAGCTACTGTTTATAGGTAACATTATAAACCGTTCATTTTTTCTTATGCTTTAATATGCTAATACTGGTATGTGGTTGAAATTTTAATCAGTAGATAATGTGAAGTGGCACTGCGCTTGAGGAGAATGCATAATAAATTGGGTTATTCTTGTTAATAAATCTAGATCTTTTAGGAACCCTAATGGAATTTGTGAGTTTTAGTCGCTGAAAGACGAGAGTTATTTGAGCAGTTTTGGTGAATTGTTTTATTGACGAAAGCAGATTAAAGGCATTTGATGACGAGCTTTTAATATCTTTTTCATAGAGATAAAGATCATCTGCTCAACTCCCCTCAAGGGTGACTTTGTATACACATCCAAACTTCCTTAATCAGTTTCCTACAACTTTCTTTTTGATAGATGCCACGGAAACTTTCTTTCATATATAAGTAGTATCATTTGTCTTTTTTTTTTAAAAAAAAAATTACTACACATCCATCTTAACTTTTTCATTCTTCGATTCTGATTTTTTGCTCCTTGTTATCTCTTTAATGATCAACATTCACCAACCTATAGCATTGTTGGCTTTACAATAGTTTCATACTTTCATAAGCTTTCCCTTAAGCTTAGCAGGTTTACTGTGGTCATAAACAACTCAGTTCTATGACTATGCATGATATTTTCTCCATCCCATAATCGTTTTGTAATATTGATCCCAAAGACCTAAATTTTGACACTTGTGGTATTTATTGGTAGTATTTTGTCTGTATAAGAGAAGAATTTTTATTTCTTAACTATAGAGCCAGTTTGTTTTATTAACTCGTAATTATAGCTATTAGAATCACATTACAAATAAATTTATGTAGGAACTTTGAACTTATTTTGAGAGATGAAAATGTTATAGTTATATAGCTATTGTCTTTTTAAAACCAAAGAGAATTTTCAATAAAATTGAAAATATTGGATTAGACCTTTGAATCAACAATGTGTATGTTTGGGAATCCGTTAGAAGAAAGGAATTTACAGATTCTGAGATATTTTATGGATTTCGAGATTCTTTTACGGATTTCATACTGCTTTTTGTTTTGGCTTGCATACACCGTTGGAAAAAAGTTTTCCCAAACATGCACAATTTATATAAAGATTTAACTATTGATAGGGTACAAAGACGCTGTGCGATTCATAGCCTATAGCTATTATTTTTTTAAAATTTATTTTTCTTTTAAATGCAGGAAAGATATGTCTCCCATTGTGGCAGATTGCACCTGCTATACATGCCAACACCATACCAAAGCATACATCAATCATCTACTCAACGTCCACGAAATGCTGGCACAGATCCTACTAGAAATGTATGAATTTCTTTGCTCAAATGTTATTGTTATTAACAGTGTTACTTTAAATCTGCACTGTAACATATAGTTATGTGGTATTGCTGGTTATAATGGCGTTAATATAAATTTATTATGTTGAATTTTACAGCCACAATACACACCACTATTTGATGTTCTTTCGTCTAATAAGGGAAACGATCAAAGATGGAAGCTTTGAACAATTTCGACAAACATTCATTGAGAGCAGGCGCAACCATTTGCAAGGGGAAGCTGTTCCTGCTTAGGGCATTCAAATTTTGCTTTTAAACTAACGAGGATCTCATGCATTATACAAAGTTTACAAAGAGTCTAGGAAATGTGTTAGTTGTATTATGTTCTACATAGTTTTGGTGTAACTAAAACTGCAAAGCTGCAAGTTATATGGGTTACATTAGTTCTCCAGTTTTGTTTTTGGATGAAAGACGATATTTATGCCTTATAAGTTGGTTGTTTTCAAGAACTTGGACTAGTTTAGTTCTTCAAGCATATGTTAAATTGAGCTTGTGTTTAAAAATTATGATTTTTCTAGAGATATTCATATACATTCCCATGAACTTTTGGTCCTGTATGTATGGTATAAAAAAGTATTTGAAGAAATTAGAGTGAATTTATATGAAATTTAGGATGAGTAGGGCTATTTACTAATTAAAGTGCACTTCATCTCCATTGTAAAAATAAAAACGCACTTTGTCCATTCAGAAGCATTTGGAATATAATTGAATGATTATTCATCCTCCGATCTTGTGCTTATTCATTGTAAGCCACTGATAGTAACTCTACAAAAATTAATAAAGTTGCTCAATATTAGTTATTTTGTGAAAAATCAAAATTACTCTTATTAAAAGAATTTTTTTTTAGAGAATTTGGTTAATTAGTTAGGAAATTGTATTATTAGCTAGGAATATTAAGGTAAGAATACTACTAATTAAGAGAAATGAGGTTATATTATGAAACATGTAAGGAAGAATTAGATGGAATATTAGACATGAATAAAAAAAAAGCACATTAAAAGATGAATATTTTAACTGTGGCTATTGCCACCATAAAAAATGTATTATTTATGATTTTGTTCATTGGTGGAAGGGAATTTGGCAGCACAAGCATGAATTTTTGGATTTGAATCCTTGTTAATCTAGAAAACCCTTTGATATAGATAGATTAATATTCAGAAAAGGTATATTTTTATTCTTTGATTTCACATAAAATTTTATTTTGACTCTTAATTTTATAAAATAATTTTTATTTTTAAAATATTCTCAATTAATTCTTAAAATAAAATTTATTATTAAGAAATCATGATTTGACACTATAGGATTGGAGAAGTGAAAAATATTTTATTAAATTAAATTAAATTATCAACTATGACCTGTGTGAAACTAGAGGAAGAAAAATATAAAATGTCTCATTTACCCCCTTTTTTTTGGAGTAAAATACCTTAATATTTTCAACTCATTTCCTTTGATCTTGGTTTGAAATGAATCAGTTAAATTGCAGTTCCTGGGGTTTTCGTAGCATCTGTCTTCTTCTCCTTAGTTTGCAAGTGTTCAAGCAAAGTAGGCATTTCGTGAGATATGGAAGATATAGAGGATCTGTTAATTGGAAGCGGGGACGGATCTCCGCCGGGCTTTCGCTTGCCGGTAACCACCGTTGGAGTGAACCCAAAGAGGAATAGGAACAAGGGTAATCTCAGTAACAAGCTTTCTCAAATCCATGACTTCACTTCTGCTAGCTCTTTCTCACCAAAAATCCCCGGCACTCAGGTCCATTTCCATTCAATCTCTCTCTCCTTCCCGTTTCTTGTAAGTTCTCGACTAAGTTTGCATGTGTTGATGCTGCAGACCATATATATAAAGACCTTCGG
>JANTPZ010093061.1:0-12674 GCA_025593235.1 Vachellia pachyceras
GCCTTTAGGCTATGTTTGGTGTGAGGGAGGGGAAAGGGAGGGGATGGATAGGAGGGAAGGGTAAGGGATGGAAGGGTATAAGGTTACCTTGTTTGGTTTGGTTAGAGGGGAAGGAAGGGGAAGTATTTTTAATGATATTTTGTTTGGTTCAGGAGGGGAAGGGAGGAAAATTAATAACCAATTTACCATGTTACCCTTGTATATTGATTTATATTTATTTAAATTAGCTTTCATTCATGAAAATTAATCCCTCATTCTATTTAATTAATTAAAAAAATTAATATCATTTCTCTCTCCCCTTCATATTTGGCACGAGAACTTGTGGTATTATTTCAAAGGAAGAAATTGTCCTAAAGCTTGTTGGTATTATTTTAAGGTATTATGTATTGTGCACTTGTTACTTTTGTTTTTTTTTTTTTTTTTGCCAGTAGCACTTGTTACTTCTCAGTCTCATTGCATTCCATGAATTTCTTCAATTCCTTACATGTAATCAGCAGTATTCTAATATTCCCCACCATTCCTCTAAGATTCTGCTACTAGAATTTCTAAGAATGACACTGCATACCTCCCAGCCACTCTGACAAAGTGCTGCTAGAGACAACTTGCACCAATCGAGAAAAATCCTGTTAAGTATAATGCAATCAAACTCAACAGCCTCCTATACAACTAATGTTCCATTCTCTACTCTGCTCATATTGCCTTGTGATATGTAAACAACAGCAATCAACACATTCATATTTGTATACAAGATTATTACATAAATCTTGGAGACCAACATTATTCAAAGTAATATTCTAAGGATTATAGGGTAAGTTATAATCACTTCAGAATGATTTATTGAGAACCCTCTTGATTGTATTCTGAACATAATGGATTGATCATGATTGAATAGATCTCTTCCTAAATTGAGTTTTCTACCTCAAAAATTACTGTAAACCAGCATTCTAAGAAATATTGGCATTACAAATCAAGTACAGAAATTAAATGCAGCAACATTGCCAGTAAAACTTCCTTAACTGTAGAAAAATGAAGAAATATAGCAACAGATTGGCGACATTGCTGCCATATTGACTGAGACAATCCAATCTCTAACCCACTTCAGCTTTGGCATTCGAGGGCTCACATATCCCCCCTTTGTGTTCCTCCCCACTGTTTGAGACAAGCTCTTATTTACATCAAACTTTTTGCCTTTCGATTTTTGTTGGGTGTTATTGCCTTGCACCTTAGCTGGATCCCTATCTTCCACAGTGGTATTTATGAGGTGAACATACTGACTCCTCAAATTCATCAATGGATGATTCTCAATCAGAAAAACACTCTTGTAACCCTCTCTCAAAACCATAGTGTATGCATCGATTTTTTGTGACAGATAGAATATACTAGGATGTTGAAGCAGTGCTCTCTTAAACGAGACTTAGGTACTCCCCAAGATGCAGTAAATTTTCTTTTTCTGTCTTATTTGGAACTAAAATATGAAGAATTTCATGCAAAACAGAGACGACCCACTTATCAGATTCAACTCTTCCAGGCACGCTGGGAGACGCAACAGCGAACTCCGTGCCGACCAAATCGATTTGAGCCTGTATCTGCATCAAGTCTCCAACAATCTCAACCGCCATCTTGAGATCAGTCATTGGATAACCAGAAAAGACGGCCAGCAGGGAAGCTATTGCCGTCACCGAGCACCACATTAGAGGCAGAGACTAAGAACTTGTCGTGCTGGAAGTCCACAAACACCTTGCAGGACTTGAGCTCGTCGAGTCCATTGTTGAGCACAGTGATAATGGATCTAAGTCGATAAGGTTGCCACTTGGGATCGGAGACATTGGGCGGCAGCGGTGTCCCGCCGTAGGCATAGGACACAATTATGCTGTTGCAAGAGTTGGCAGTTTGGGCAAGAGAATCGAATGCAGTGCGAAGATGAGAAAGACGATAGCTAAGAAGGAGAGGAGGGTATGGGTGGAATAACAAAATTATAGCTGGGGTATTTTGGTCCAACATTTTCAGCTCCCTCCAAATCCCCCCAAATTGGAGAGAACAAAAATAGAGGGAGGGAAGGGGAAAGAGAAGATTATTTTTCATCCCCTCCCCTCCAAAAAGCTCAAACCAAACAAGGGGAGGGTCTCATTAAGCTCCCATTTCCCTCCCCTTCCCTCCAACCAAACATACCCTAGGAGGGAAGACAAAACACATCACTTTCTATGCAAAATCAGACATTATTTTCTCTCTAACCATTGACCATGTATATTACTGTGAAGCTATAAAAGGATATTATTACCATTCATCATTGATACTTTTCATCCACTCTCTTTAAATTGCACTACACAGTTAAAGATAATCGAATCTGAAATCCAGTCTCTCATGGCCTCATCCATTCAAAAGCCAACACAGAACTTGTTCTCAATCAAAAAGGTTATTTAATTCAACTTAACAATAAGTTCAGATAAGCTTTCTCCATTAGTGTAAGAAGAAAAGGGGAAGAATATTGATCAGCATTTTATAAAATATAGAGATAAAGATCTGATAGACTTTTCCAAGATCTATTTCTGGAGATATATATATATATATATGGACCACCCTATATTTTCAAGATTTACAGGTATGCTCTGTATTATTACATCGATACTCGCATTAAAATTCCATGCCAACTTGCTTTTGTTACTCCCAATCTATATATATCTATCCCCTCCCAACTTTTTGAACGGGCCAAGAAAAGAATTTGTTCGAAGAGATCTCTTAGTATCACTGTTAATTATATGGTATTAAAATAACTTAACCTAAGTTTGCGGGTTAGAGCAGTGAATTAATCCTCTAGCCAAACTGTTCATGTGTTTTCGTTTGATCTATCATGTTGGATTCTATATATAATTTTTTACTGTTGAGCTTGAAAAGATGTCATTTTGAGTTAACAGATTAAAAAATAAACTTCGTCAGGCTTCTGTGATTTTGTTTCTATGAATTATTTGTTATCATACACGAATATTCCATTTATTAATATATTTTTATTTAAATATCCCTCTTTTGACGGTCATATATAGAAATATTGTTTTGTATTTTAATTAATTAAATCACATTATTTTAACATGAGTATGTAGACTTCGGTGGAACCACGGTTAAAAAAATACTTAAACCACTACCTCAACTGGTTTAATAGTGATTCATTTTCAATACTTACTCACCATAGACAAAGGGACAATTACAGTATGATATTTAAATTGTGTTAAATAAAAAGAACTGTAGCACACAAAGTTTGGCACAATAAGTATATTAATTAAAGCTAGAGATAAATATAAAGCGATATATATTGAAACCTGTAAGAGATATCAGATTATATATACAATTCTTTACAAGAAACTTGGGTTTTCATTGTCTCTTTTCTAATAGTTTACTTTTGATACAACAATAATACAATTATATCATTATATGTCACTCAAAGTTCTCCTTCTTGATTTCACTATACCTATTTCTGAGAAGCTGGAGATTAACAAGTTGCATAATTCCTTTCAAAGAGAGACACTTAAAGGAGTGTGATCAATAGAGCTTACTCGTTGTTTTAATCAACATAGAGCTTACTCGTTGTTTTAATCAACATAGAGCTTACTCGTTAGCTTCCTCCGGCCATTTTGAAGGCTATTTTTTACTTTTTATTTTCAAACACCTTCGAAAATTTAATTACCTCACATATCATGCATGTGATGAAGCTTTAATTCGGCTTCTTATTCCTTGAAATGCTCTCATTTAGCTAATTAAGCTCGGTACCAGAAATACATTCATCAATGGGACACACAAAAAACCATTTACATAAAAATGTATTTAACTATTAATCATTATAATTATCCTGCCATAGTGCTACTACTATGAGAATCCGCTGGAAGAGTGATTTCACGGATTTTAAGGTAAGTATGTGAGATAAGTTTTGTCTTAATTTACGTGTAATATGGATGAAACGTGCAAAACAAACAACACAATATGTATAGTATTTTCATAGAATAATAATTTATTGGGTGATTTTACTGAAGGATAAACTGAGTTGATTAGTATATTTTATCTATGTTAATGAAAATTAATCAATCAAACTCATCTCCTAATTATGTAAATCAAGTAAAAGAAGGCAGAGAAGTTTCTAATCGGCAAGGAGGGAAATATCTAGTGAACATGATGGTGTATATAATATACGTGGCCATTCTATTAGAACTTATATGGAAGTGACCCTGCTAATTAAGATTTCTGTTTATTACAAATCACTGCCACTAATTAATTATTAATTCGATCCGCTTTATTATCCTTTTTTTATGAAAAAAATTTAGACGGCGGGGTGGGTTTCGGAACTTTTAAGATTAAGAGGTCTCATGACTTAAGCAAGTACTGACACATTAAAATTTCTCACCAACAAAACACTTATCAATTACCAGCTGTTGGTACTGACCTTCATATATATGGTCATCGCTTAATCAGGGTTGGTGACTTTTACGTATCTATCTCTAATGCCCTTTATGATGCATTAACCTCCCAAAATTTGTTTTTTTTCTTGTTTCTTTTTTTATTATTAAATTCTACATAAGATAAGTGACTTATTGGTATCTTATTACATCATAAGATATAAAAATAGCACTCATTTTAGGTAAAGTTTAATGATTAAAAGGGGGAAAAAGCATTGGGAAGTTGAGACATTTGAAAGGGCATTAATTATAGAGCATTGGAGAGATATATATTAGAGCGTGCCCTAGCCCTTGATTAATTCACCCAACAATATATATTCTTCTTATTTTATTATAAATCATTTTCAATATATTTCATTACATATCAATGAAAACCTTAAATATACTTAAATAAATAGGCTGTTGTAAATTAAAAGGTAACTAGATAAGAAAAGAGAGAGTTTGAGAGAAATTCTATTTACTTTTGAATGTGTCATGTATGCCATGTACAAAGCTCTATTTATAGGCCTCTAAAAGTGACCTTCAAGAGCCATGAGTAATAACTACTACAATCAAGATGGATGTATATACATTGTGACTCTTTGTACATACATTGTGATACTTTGTACATTGAATACCTCTTTAGTTTCTCAACAACAATTCATGTATAGTACTTATTGCTTAGGGAATCAAGAGTCTATGGACATCCACTCTTATAATGTATTTATAACACTCCCCTTGGATGTCCATTATGAATGTGCCTCATTAAAAACTTTAACTAGGAAAACCCTGTGGGACAAAACCCAGTTAAAAAAAAGAGTACATCATTCACTAGTACACTTTCAAATGCTTCCTCATTAAAAACCTTTCTAGGAAAACCCAGTGGGACAAAACCTAGATAAGGAAAAAAGAGTACAGCGTGTATCGACTCCCTCTCATGATGACATTACTTGAGATCTCTGAGTCTGCGAAGACCGATGCCATGAACAAGCTTTTGAAAGATTGCACCTGGAAGAGCCTTGGTGAATAAATCTGCAAGATTGTTCCTTGAACTGATTTGTTGAATATCTATTTCACCTTTCTTCACAAGATCATGAGTGAAAAATAATTTAGGGGAAATATGTTTCGTTCTATCCCTTTTGATGTATCCTCCCTTCATTTGAGCTATAAATGCTGTATTATCTTCATATAAAATTGTTGGGAGATTTTGTTATATGAAACCACACATTTTCTGGATATGATGAATTAATGATCTTAGCCAGACACATTCTCGGCTTGCCTCGTGTGCTGCAATAATTTCTGCATGATTTGCTGATGTGGCGGCTAAAGATTGCTTTGTTGAACGCCAAGATATAGCTGTACCTCCATATGTAAATAAATATCCAGTTTGAGATATAGCCTTGTGTGGATCTGATAAGAATCCTACATCTGCATAACCAATCAAATGTGATCCAGATTCATTGGAATAAAATAATCCCATATTTGCTATCCCTCGAAGATATCGAAGTATATGCTTAACTCCATTCCAATGCCTTCTAGTTAGGGAAGAAACATTAGTGTACCAATGGCACTAAGATATGGTACTTCAGGACCAAGTAGTTATTCTTTCTTTCCTTGAGGGCAGAAAAGATCTTTTTCTATATCAAGTGATCTTACAACCATTGGTGTAGTCAATGGATGAGCTTTATCCATATAAAATTTTATCAATATAATTTGATTGATGAAGAAATATTCCATTGGTTAAATGCTCGATTGTAAACCAAGACAAAATTTTGTCTTTCCGAGATCTATCATCTCGAATTCTTTCTTCAAACAATCAATCGCTTTTTGAAGCTCTTTAGGAGTGCTAATAATGTTCAAATCATCAATATAAACTGCAATTATGGCAAACTCCGATCCATCCCTTTTAAGAAAGAAGGGTATAAGGAATCATTTAGATATCCTTCTTTTATCAAATAGTCACTGAGACGGTTATACCACATTCGTTCAGACTGTTTCAACCCATATATGGACTTTTGCATGCTTATTACATAATTTTCACGTGAATCATCACAATCTTTTGGCAATTTGAAGTCTTAAAAAAATTTTATATAAATTTCACTATCCAATGATCCATATAGATATGTTGTAACAACATCCATTAAATATATATCAAGTTTTTGATGCACCGCCAGACTGAATAAATATCTGAAAGTAGTTGCATCCATCACTGGAGAATATGTCTCCTTATAATATATTCCTGGTTTTTGTGAAAAACTTTGTACTATGAATATGAATCGTGCTTTATACCTCATGACTTCATTTCTCTCATTTCTTTTTCGCACAAAAACCTATCTATACCCTACATCTTTCACTTCTGTAGGTATTTGGACAACAGGTCCAAAAACTTGATGTTTAGATAGTGAATACAATTCCAATTGAATTGCTTCTTTCCATTTTGGTCAATCTTATCTATATCGACATTCTTCGACAGATTTAACTTCAAGATCCTCATATATTATTTCAATAGTAATATTGCATGAAAATATATCGTCGACAGTAATATCTTTTTGGCTCCATATATTACCCGTAGTGACATAATTTATTGAGATCTCATCATTATTATCAGGTACCTAGACCTCTTCAGGGGTCATTTGATTAGATATGTCACGGGTCTTTATAATGGATTTATCAATTGTAGCCTCCTTATGCTGACCATCATTATTATTTACTCCTTTCCTTTTTCAAAGATTTTTATCTTTGGAACCAGGTGGTCTACCACGCTTAAATGTGGTATAATTTCATTTGAACTAACCACTTGTCCTTTTGGGACATCAATTCTAATAGGAACACTCTCGATTGGAGTATGAGACTTAGTTATCCTTTTTGTATCAATAAATACATCTGGCAGTTTCATTGCAATATCTTGCAAATGAATTATTTTTAGAACTTCTTGCTCATATTGTTTTGAGGATCTAGGTAAGCAAGGGATAAGGTATTCCATGTAATTTATTTTTCCTTATCTTTAACTTTAACCAGATGTTTATTTTATCCCACTGATGGTGGGAATAGTGTCTCATCAACATGATAATCGGCATACTGTGCCGTAAATGATTCTCTAGTTAATGATTCAATATATTTAATTATTGAATGATATTCAAAGCCTACACAGATTCCCAATCTCCTTTGAGGACCCATCTCTGTGCATTGTGATGGAGCAATGAGAACATACACAGCACAATGAAAAAAAAATTTGAGATGGGAAATAGTTGGTTCTTGATCAGAAACCAATTGTAATGGAGATATCTTATTATAACTTGTAGGCCTTATGCGAATAAATGTTGCTGCATGTAAAATGACTAGTTTCTAAGCAGAATATGGGAGATTATATCTCATATAAAGAGGTTGCAACCATTTAACCAATCATTCTGCTAATCCATTTTGCATATGAACATGAAGTTCAAGATATATTCAAATCAATTTCAAGGGATGTGCAATCCGCGTTAAGGCTAGTGAAGTAAATTCATTAGCACTGTAGCATTTTCAATCGGATAATCAGGATAATATACTATTAACTATATGTTGAGTAAAGAATCTTGCAAACTTCAGGTTGCAAGAAGATAATAAACAAACGTGAGACCATTTAGTTGATGCATCAATTAAAACCATATGGTAACTAAATGGTTCACTATGTGGGTTCACCATCCTACAAATATATTCCTGTATCCATTTTGAGAATGTGAAATACTCACATTATATTCAACTTTATGAGGATGTAATAATACGTATTCCCTTGTAACATGCAGCATATGAGAAATAGTGGTATCAATATACACTTCAGCGTATATCCACATTTATTTTCAATCATTTCTCGCATGACAATTGAACCGGGATATTCTAACTGGTCATAGCAAACATTAAATTCATTGATAAACTTCTGGTTTATCATATAATCTGTTTGCATGTATTAATCAGTAAACTTCTAGTTTACTATCTCATGACATGTATTAAATTCATCAGTAAACTGTTGATTTACTATTGCATATCAAGCATTAAATTCATTATAGATGATTCAGGATGGCTCAACCGATTATGCCAAACTGTAAATATATCTTCATCAACAACTTTCTGGCTTATTATAACATTTGTCTCAATTGTACTAATATTTGTATAGTACATGCCAAAAGATAGTGTTGATGATTTTTCTATGATGCATTTCTTTCCTATAATATTTGTAATATACAAATATTCATCATTCTAATAATTAATTGTCTCAATACGATACCCATTGCATCGGATATCTTTGAAGCTCAATATATTCTTTGAGACTTGGTAGAAAACAATGCATCATTTATAACAAGCTTCATTCCTCTAGGTAATACAATTGTAGCTCTTCTGGAGCCTTCAATAATTTTTGTATTACTTGCTGTAGTATTTATATTTGCATCTCTCATCATGTAGATGACATTCTGTCAAGACCATTAATGTCTTCCAATCCATCAAGGCATACAAGATTATCATATATAAGTGCACAATTTGCCTTGATATTATTGTCATGATACATTATATTTGCTTTTGCATTATTACCACTCTTTTAGAGTGATGCTTGATAAATTTTCATCAAGTGAGCATATGTACGACATGCTCGTACCCAATGCCCTTTCATACCACATCTATAACATTTATTTTCAGGGGCTTTTGTGGTATTGAAATCATTCTTGTGCCCTTTCTCATTATATCATTTCTTTTGGTTGTCATGATTAATATTTCAACCACTCGATAATGAGAATTTTTGTGTCATCTACCGCGACCTAGGCCACTATCACGACTATACCCTCTACCATATTTATTATGCATTTATGCATTTATTTCAATCAAAACTGATCATGTGGGGCGTATTTCATGATTTTTCATGAACAAGTCATTGTTTGTTCAACAAGTAGGCATGAAATCAATTCAGAATATTTCTTATAGCCTTTTTCAATGCCGTGGGCAATATAACCGTTTTTTGTTGATCAAGCCTTTCTTTCAAGGTCCATAAATTCAATGGATCTTTTACTCTTAAGTATTCCGCTTTTAATCTTTCATAAATATGATAATGAAGGAAAATCATTGTTTTGCCTCATCATGATTAGACGTAATATTTTCTGGCAAAATAGCATTTCCAAAGCCCTTGGTATTCATATGGATTTCACCATCCAATATTCACAATAAATAATTTTTGCCAAATATATCATGGGTTTCAAATTCTACTTTGATAGGATTGGACATTATCCAATCTAAAACGATATTAAAATTAATTCTAGAAAATGAATTTTCTAAATAGACAATATAGTTTTTCTTAACATATGTAAATATGGATTCAAACTAAAATGACAATATTAATGTATAAAACTTTTAAAGGAGATTAAAATAACAAGTAGTAACAATCACAAATTTAGCCATGAAACCCAATATTTAAAACAATCGGTAAAAGAGTTATCATAATTTCATATTGTGGCTCAGATTATCCCAGATTGGTTGGAAAAGATATGATAAAGAAAGTAGAAGAAGTTGCTAAGGTAACTATGAGAGAATCATACCTTCAGTAGAACTATCGTGTTGATAACGTGTTGTACATTAAAGGTAACTAGATAAGAAAAGAGAAACTAGAAAAGAGAGAGTTTGAGAGGAATTCTATTTACTTTTGAATGTGTCATGTATGCCATGTACAAAGCTCTATTTACAGGCCTCTAAGAGTGACCTCCAAGAGCCATGAGCAATAAATAGTACAATGAAGATGGATGGATATACATTGTGACTCTTTGTACATACATTGTGTACATACATTGTGATATTTTGTACATTGAATACCTCTTTAGTTTATCAACAACAATTCATGTATAGTACTTATTGCTTAGGGAATCAATAGTCTATGGACATCCACTCTTATAATGTATATATAACATAGGCATTAAAATTTAACAATTTTTCAATTTCATCTCTATTTAATATTAACTGTAATACAAAAAAAAGAAAGTTAACACGTAATAAATGGATGGTAAAATTGTATTGCATTCACAAGAAAAATTTAATGAAATGACTTGTAAATATGATTAAATAAAATTTTCTCTCTCTAATATATAAATAGAACTAAAGAAGTAGAAGACACTGGTGCTGACTTAAGAATACTTATAGCCGGATGCATTAATTTAAGAAACAAAGCTGTTTACTATCTTAAATCCTATTGCTATCAGAACAAGATTGTTAGATTTAACCTAAACTAGACAAAGTGTCTGAGCTAATAAAAATTTTTCATTTCCCCGTTTTCTTCTCTTCCATTCTTCTTAATCCTAACTTATCATTATTAGCCAAAATCTGTAGCTTTATGTAAGCGTTCTTTAATCTCTGGGTTTTTATTGGCTTCTAATCAATGAACAGAACAAATAACAAGGAATTAATGAAAAACGAGGATAAAAGTGACATGACGCAAAGAGGAAATTGTCATTCAATTATATGCAAAATGTAGCAGAAACAAAGGTTAAAAAACGCCATAAGCAAACGGCATAGGCATACACAAATTAACAAAAAGAAGACATTATTAGCCAATTCCTTCTCAGTCAATCTTACTTAAGATCGAGAAGAGAGTCCATTAATTCCCTTTGAGGCTATGGCCACGAGCTAGTCTGCGATAGGATTTCAGGAACTCTTAGTTCCTATATATGCTCCATAAAAGCTTATCAATAAGTCAGCCCATGATAGAGCCAGTTGCAACTGGCAATGGGTTGGATTCTTCAAAGAGATATGAGTTAAATCATCATAACCAAATATTTTTGGACATGAATTTTTTTGAAATCTATAACCTCTTTGAACATATTAATCAATATAGCAATGCTAGAATAAAACTTCAGAAATAGTGTCTCTAATTAGATTTATAAAACTACTGAAATCAAAGCAGGATATTTATTCGCTCGAGAGAGAGAGAGAGAGAGATTATCAATCAGATCTAAGGGACACAGAATTAATTTGGAAAAGATGCTTGTTATAAGCAGGTTATGTATTCTTTGAAAATGATATTACAGATAAGAACGGATTCATAAACAAATTGCTATGGAGTAGAGACCAAATACTTTCTGTCCTTAAATTCGGTCTCACAAAATCATCAGTCATTTTTTTCAGTGGATAAGTAATCGTACAGTGACATATCATATAAAATAAAATGGCAGCGGCAAAATAACAGTGAATACACTATATTATGTAAGAAATTAATAGTTCATAATAAAACAGAGAGAGGGAGTAGAAGCAGAAGCTGGGTGATGACAGAAGGATAGAGAGCACAAAGGAGTGAGATGCAGTATTTATTTCTTCTGTTCGGTGCACTTCATCATCTGTGCTCTCTATCTTCTGTCAACAACATCGCCATAGCCATTCCTCTTTATCTAGCTATCTAACAAGAAATTTATCAATGAAATTGATTTGAACAAAGTGATGTTTATAAACAAGAACTTGAATCCTCCGTTCAAAAATTAAGTCTGCTCACAGATCTATTACCTTAATAATCATCAATTTCCAGCTAGGTTAAAACCTAGAGCTGCAGAGGGGGAAGAATGAGAAGATATTATAATATATATGTATAGAGAGAGAGATTAGAGGGAGAGGGAGAAGGATGAAGAAGTATTTATGATGGGAAGAGAAGAGAACCCTATTGAGTGTATTTATAGAGGAAAAATAATGGAGCAATAATATTAATGGCTCAGCGGCCTTAAAGATATGGATATCAATATGAGCCGTTGCTTGCACCTCTTGCCTTTCTTGTGTTCACACTTATTTGGCTAAGAATCGACACGCTTCACTATGCACGCATGTCTAATTCTTATCAAGATTAGAAAGACAACTCATTCTTTCATGCCATTCCATCTTAGTTTTTAATCGTCTTATTCTAAATATAAGATCTATTAATAAAAAATTTAAACCACTGGACGGGTTTTATATCAACCGCTGGGGATTATTATATATTATCAACTCTTACAAATATGATATGTCTATTTATCTAAAAAATTGGTAAAAAACTCTGTTGTTTGAAAATTTTATTGGCTGCGATAATTTGATATATTTTTATATATAAAAGTATAAGTAGCGGTATTCAAATTTAAGTTCTTTTGTCCAATATGATTCTCAAACAGGGAATTTTTATCATCTTCCCAAAAAGTTAATATTGAATAAGAGATATCTTTATTTGTTTGTCCTATTTGATCATGATATACATCCATGCTTTTGGGTGCCGAGGATTTTTTTTTT
>JANTPZ010093062.1:0-15922 GCA_025593235.1 Vachellia pachyceras
GTTATCATTCTGTCTAGAAGCAGAAGATAAAAGATGATTCTGCCTGCCTTACTGAGTCAAAAGATATAACCCCAGCACCAGATTCTGATATCCATATCTATAAAAAATAAATAAAATAGAATAAATTAAAAATATTAAATATATAAATATATTATATAAATATATTAATTATTATAATTATATTAATTATTAATAATATATATATAAAATATATAATATATATATGTATAAAAGGGGGAGAGGGAGGGGACGCTAACCACAGTGCTTAGCACTGAAACCGGTTTCCTGAAGAAGGAGGACAAGCTAAAGCATAAAAATGAGGCCGAGAAGAAATGTAAGCTCCATCTTGGTTGATGCTCTTTGCTTGGTCTTCTCCACGCTCTAACACACATGCACAATAATATATAAATGTATGCGCCCGCTCGAGCCTGACAGTACGGATCTTTCGTGGACAAGAAAGAAGCCGTTTTCAACAGAGCTCAGCTAAATATAGGCTATAGGAAATATGGTTGTAACTTTCGCAAAAAAACCGTTTTATTTTAAGGGATTTTATAGAGTTTTAAATACACTGGAGAAGATTCTAAGAGTTTTCAGATTGGATTGAAAATACTATTGTACTTTTGGGTGTAAAAAAACTTTACTGCACATCTGTACTTTTAGTGCCAGCAAAAAATTTATAACGGCGTGATTAAACATCTTCATGTAAGTCAAGTCTAAGTATCACAGCTTAATTTTTTTTCACATATCTTTATTAGAAAATCTTAAATATAGAAATGCTGCTCTTATACCTATTATTATATTTATATAATAATTAACTATAGAACATGTATGGGAACCAAACATAATGGTATAGAGTGTCTTTTGTCAATTGGTAAGGACGATTTTTATCTTACATATTATTGTAAGTTCGATTATAAGTTGAATTATATTAACAACTTAAATGATGTTACACTAATTGCATGTTTTATTGCCTAACATTGTCACATTACTTAAATAAAATATTTTAAAATTTTAATTGTAATTTAGATTATATCTATGACCTAAAATATTTTTTTCTTTCTTCATACAATGTAAAATGATGTTTAGACTTCTATAAAGTGGTATCATAAACTATTTAGGACCGGATTAATACCAGCTCTAACAAGCCTACATTGAAAGAAAAAATTGAAAATAAATAGAAAAAGATCTTTGAAATTAACAAATGATATGTGTGAGAATATTCAATAATGACGGAGAAAGAACTAAAATTCAAAATGGAGTTTTAAAATTCGAGAAAAAAGATAAAATAAGAGGACAAAGATTAAAATGAATCTTAATTATTTTATACTTTTTTTAAACATCTCGCCAGCGACTGGCCACTGACCACCGGCATCGATGCCGCTCCTACTCGATGACACCGACCAATGACCTCTAGGTATGGAGCTCCATAAAGAGAAGTTGATAATGCCTAGTGAAATATTGGTAATCCATATATAAAATTTTATGAATGAGTTGAAAATATGGATTTATTACGTAATATGAAGTTGGTAATATCTAATAAAATGTTGGTAATCCTTCCTCTTATAGATTGAAACCTTTGGCTGATCAAATTTGAATAAGCTAAGGACTTCCTCTTATAGATTTAATCAACTTAATATTCGAGATGGTCTATACACCATTCCAAAATTTTATTCTAAAATTTAAATAATTAATAATAATCTTAATGTGGAAGTTTAAAACGATAGAGACTTTGAATTTAGGTATTTAGAGTTAATTATAATTAATCTTGTACTTATTTGAGCAAAGAAATTAGCATGTAGGTATGAAGGAAATATTTTAGAAGGAAATCAACAGTAGTATGTAGGTCCGTTTGGGAAAGCGGTAGGATAAGTAACTTATACGCAAAAGTACTTATGGAGAAGTGAGATTGGAAATAAGTTAGATTGTAAAAGTGATTTGTGTTTGGGAAAGCGGTGGAATAAGTGATTTATTTGTAAAAGTAAATGCGTTTAGGAACACGTTAAGATAAGTAACTTATTTGTAAAGATGGGATAAGGTGTAGATAAAAAATGGGATAAAGTATAGATAAGAAAATTTAAAGGTTCTATTTATGTTATGTAACAAAAAAATCACATACTCCTTCCCCTCTTTTTTATAAGGCCATATTAGCAATTTTTATTATATTTAAAAAATTAGTTAAAATTTGTTAAATGTTTAAAAAAAATTAACCACCTCTATTTAAAACAACCCTTTGGTATAATTAACTGGAGGGGGAATGTGGAGGAAGACGAAGCTAACAGTTAAAAAAAGGGGCATTTATTTGCTAGCGTCGTTCGCCTTGCATTGCATCCTCACGGTGGGCTCTGCTTCGCCGATGAGTTAGCTTCTCCTGCTTCAGCATCGTAGGACTCTCTGGAGGCTCTGCTTTGGGAGATCGAAGTGAACAGGTATTCTCTTTGTACGGAAGTCGTCGTTCACCTTGCTTCCTCGCGGTGGCTTCTATTCCGTTGGCGAGGTTTATTTTTCCTGCTATAGTTTTTTAGGATTTATTGGAAGCTCTGCTCTGGGAGATTGAAAGCTTGGATTCATTGCACTCAGAGAGTGAACAGTGATCTGGCACGAGTTGCAGCGTTTAGGCAGAAGCTTTGAATCCTAGCTTGTCGGGAGAAGCTACTTCTGCGCACAAGCCACTTAAACCCATTAGACTTACCAAATGGACTCAAAAGTTGAACAGGACATGAATCGGACTTATGCAACTGCGCAACGTACTTATGGACTTGGAGAAGCCTTACCAAACGGGCCCAATATAATGAATATTGTAGTATGTTGGTATGTCAAATAAATTACGCCCACAATTCATGTTACGCCAATTGCTCAGTCACCCTCTCTCACTCGTAATATTCTTATTATTATAATATTTTATGATATATTTTGATTTAAATTATTCAAATTGAATTCAAACTATTCGTAATAATTAAAATTATCTCTGAAAATATTTTATGATATATGCTTACTTTTTTTAAAAAAAAAAGGCGATGGATACACTCTCAGATACCACCTCAATCTATTGCTCATATTAAGTAATTAGTAAAAGGCTCTTGCAGCTATGTGTGATGGATACATAATTAACATTCGTAATAATTAAATATGTGTGATAATCAATGAGAAAAAACGTGTGATAATGTGTGGGACCACAATTATGGGTTATTTTGGCAAGTAATATCTATATGTTTGTGTGAGAAAAATATTTTGATAACCAATTGATCATAGAATGAGACGAAATAAAATGAACCACTTATTATGGTTGCTAAAATGTCAAATTTAGGGACCACGTAAGGAGGGTTGTTTGTATATAGGATCATCTACTTCCATTTTTCCAATCCTAACTTCATTGAACCATATGGGCCTATATATACTCTTTCTTGTTTGTCTCATCCGCTTGAGTGTTCTTTGGGTTGAAAACAATTGTGTCTTTTTTTATCAGCAGGTCCAGGTTGAGTCTAGTGAAATGAATAAATCCTGCACAATATGATAAATAAAAGATTGAATATCTACTGGGAGATATGTATACACTTAGTATTTAAAAATACCTCATGTTGGGAGGGATGTCCTGCATAGTATCTTGAACATAATTGTCTCCAATATAAGGATACATGTGTTAATAGGAAAATTGTGTGCTTAAAAGAATTATTCCACAACCTCATGTTCTTGCTTAAAATTAATTACTTGTTAATCAACTAAAGTGTTGTTTGTGGTGGAAACTCAAGTTGTTCTCATATAAGCTTGTCATTACGATGAAGTCTTTTCCATGACTTTTGTGGCTCAAGTCTACCTAGGGATGGTTTAATGTTAGGCTTAATGTGGGAGTTTAAATGTTAGAGAGTTCATAGGTATTTGAGGTTTAATTATAACTAATACTTTAATGATAACTAATAAATAAATTATTAATCATATATATAATATAAAATTAGTTGAATGGGATGGAATGCAACACAAGTTTCTAATAGTGTATAGACACTTAATATGAATACATGTCTCAGCCGTCCTTGTAAATAAGGTCGTTTGAACAAGCTAAGATCTTCCACTCCCAGTTTTCAATCCCAATTTCTCCGTACCAAATAAGCCTATAATTCTTGTTAATTAATGACATGCATGAGTGTTCTTTGGGTTGGAAAAATTGAGTCTTATTTGGAGGATTAACTCAAAAAGCCATTTTCTTGCTCTCAATTAATTCCTTCCTGCCACATGAAGTGTTGTTAGAGGTGCAAACTCGTGCCGTGATTATTGTGTTAATAGATATGTAATTGCCAAGAAGTCATTTCCGCAAGTTTTGTAAGTTAAGTCGACTGACACGGTTTATTTTTTTTCCATATATCTTTATTATAAGATCTCAAATATAGAAAGGTTAGTTATTATACCTATTATTATATTTATATAATGATTAACTGTAGAACATATATAGCCCGTTTAGTTCATAGAGTTCCTGGGAATGCAATGGAATGAAATGGTGATTACATATGATTTATTTGTTATGTTTTTAAAGAATCATGAAATGAAATTCATATTTTATTTATAAAAAATAAAAAATGAAATAAGCTTTTTAATTCGATTAATACTAAAATAAAGGATATAAATATCTAAATATTGATGCATGCAAAATAACAATTAAAGGTTACAAAACATTATAAATTACCTAAGAAAACCTTGTAAATATTGGGTTCTATCAATGACAGAATTAGCGATGAAATTTTTTCATTGTTAATTATGTTGTTAATTTTATATTAAGTACTTTTTGCAATGAAATTAGCCACTAAATTTTTTTCGTCCATAATTTTCATGGTAATTTTGTCGCCAATTTTATGTGGGAGCGGTGGCTAAAATTTTGTCTCAAGTTTCATCACTAATTTCATATCAAGTACTTTTTCTATCACTAATTCTGTGGTTAAAATTTAATATTTATCTTATTTGTAATAAATTTTTATAAAAATAAACAATTATGATATTAATAATATAAATATGTAAAAATTATTTTCCAATCAACAATATATTATATATGAAATAAAATCAAATATATAAAATAATAGGCACACACATAAATAAATTTTTATTTTTCATTAATTTCATTTTAAAAATAGAATTTAAATTCAAAATTGGCTAGAACTATATTTATTAGAAAATTCATTCTAGAATTAAAATTTAGCTTTTTCATATATGCTTAATTACTAAATGACTCTTGTAGTTTTTTAATAAAATATAAATGTGTTAATAAAAGACCATCACGCAACAATAAGAGTTTACAAACTAAATGATTATTTTTTTTCAATTTCTTTGGTCTATTTCATTGCTAGTGAAAATTTTGTTGTTGATATGGAAACTTTCTCTTAGGGCTATTCCATCTTGTGATATGGAAACTTTGTATCACATATTTATCTCTTGCCCATTTTCTCGTTCCATTCCGTAGCTCATTGTCTCTGATTTTCAATTTTTCCAACTCGATCTGACTCAAAGAGACTCTTTTAAATTTGAACCCTACAGGATGGTTACTGCAACTACTTCTCTACATAAGTATACTCATAAATGTTCATTGGGAAAAAAAGGAATATGGCTCTTCATAATAGTTAAACTTTCTCAGTTACTTTTGTTTTTTTTACCAACTTTCCAGCTATTTTTCTTACTCACTTGAATTTATAACCACATTTTCATGAGACTATAGAGTACGATTAATATCATTTTCATAGTAACGTTTATCACAAGTAAAAGGACTCCTGAAGACTTTAAAGTCAACTAGACTCTAGAGTCATTTATGTTATTGTTAATTAATTTGTTGGTAACTTGGGGTTCATTAAGATTTAAATTTTAATTCTTCAAGTTGTAAAATGGTTTTAATACTTTTGAATCAGTCTCTTCCATGTATTGTTATTGGTCGTGACTAATTAAGGGTAGGGCTGATTAAAAGATAGTAATATCTTAAATAATTATTGGTACCCCATTGGTGAATTAGTAGAATGGGATGGAATGAAACACCCTTGCTTTTTAAGCATAGATATCATATTGGAGAAAATCCAGTTTGAGACGCTATCTAACACTAACTATGCATACATTTCCTAATAAAAATTCGAATATTGGTTGGCCTTGTTTTATGGTTGACTCCTTTTGTTAAACCCAACACCATAAATATGAATCAATCACTTATTATGCATGAGATGAAGTCAAAATTGTGGACCATGCAAATATGATTTTTTTTTCTCGAAACACATATGTTGTTATATTGAAGACAATAATGTTCGAAACATTATTAAGCATTAAATACGGACATATCTTCTAATGTAGATTTAAACCTTTGGCTGAGCAAATAGGGCTATTTGAATAAGCTAAGGTCTTCCTCTTATAGATTGAATCAACTTAATATACGAGATGGTCTATGCAACATCCCAAAATTTTATTCTAAAATTGAAATAATTAATAATAATCTTAATGTGGAAGTTTAAAATGTTAGAGACTTCGAATTTAGGTATTTAGAGTTAATTATAATTAATCTTGTACTTATTTGAGCAAAGAAATTAGCATGTATGTACGAAGGAAATATTTTAGAAGGAAAAAACAATAGTAATATAATAGAGTGAATATTATTATAGTATTTTATGTATTTTTTATTTAAATTATTCAAATTGAATTCAAACTATTCGTAATAATTAAAATTATCTCTGAAAATATTTTATGATATATGCTTTTTTTTTGACAAAAATGCGATGGATGCACTCTCAAATGCCACCACAATCTATCGCTCATATTACATAATTAGTAAAAGGCTCTTGTAGCTAAATATATGTGATAATCCATGGGGAAAAACGTGTGATAATGTGTGGGACCACAGTTATGGGGTTATTTTGACAAGTAATATCTATATGTTTGTGTGAACAGAAAATTTTTTATAACCAATCGATGAATTGTTTATTTTAAAATAGAATGAGATGAAATAAAATGAACCACTTGTCATGGTTGCTAAAAAGAAGGGTCGTTTGTATATAGGATCATTTACTTCCACTTTTCCACACCTAATTTCATTGAACCATATGGGCCTACATACTCTTTCTTGTTTGTCTCACCTACTTGAGTATTCTTTGGGTTATAAAAAATGTGCCTTTTTTATCAACAGATGAAGGTTGAGTCCAGTGAAATGAACAAGTCCTCTATAATATGATAAACCAAAGGTCGAATATCTGTTGGAAGATATGTCTACATTTAATAGCTAACTATTCCTCATGCTAGGAGAGATGTCATGCATGGTGTCTTTAACATAATCGTATCGAATATAAGGACACACGTGTTGATAGGAAAAATATGTGCTTGAAGAATTATTCCACAACCTCATGTTCTTGCTTACAATTAATTACTTGTTAAACTGAAGTGTTATTTGTGGGGGAAACTCATGTTGTACTCGTAACCTTGTCATTATGATGAAGTCTTTTTCATGATTTTTGTGAGTCAAGTCTACCTAGGGATGGTTTAATGTTAGGCATAATATGAGATGAGTTCAAATGTTAGAGAGTTCGAACAAAGGTATTTGAGGTTTAATTATAACTAATATTTTAATTATCTGAGTAAAGAAATTAGCGTGAGTTAAATCTTGAGGATTTAATTACAAGCGATAATGTCTTTTTAAAAAGATAGAGAAGCAAATAGATAAGGTTAATTTGTTGGAAATTTATATATATTAATTATATATTATTATATTTATATATTATATATTGTTTATTTGAATATATTATATATTATATATAAATATATAAACGGATGTGTCCATCATTATTATTTAAAGAGTTACCTTTAGAGGGTTGCGTCTGGTCGTTGAAACCTTTTGAGTCTTGATGGGAGGCTATATGAGGAGGAGACTAATACTCAGAATGGATGCAGAAAACAAAACGTTATTTGTTCAATCAAGAATTTCCTGATAGAGTGATGGTGTTCGACAGTCCATCACTGTGCCAGATTTCTCGTTTAGAAGAATTCAAGAAAACTCACTGAGGATACACTATGACAAGAGGTACGTAAGTCTTCCGCTGCACTCTAATATTGATTTATGTTCAACATGTGGTATCAGAGCAAACTTTATCTCTGCCTGGTGTTTTCATTTTTGAGAAAATTTAAATTTGAGAAATATATGATTCTTGCTTGCTTCTGGTTCACCGTTGCTTTCTGTGTTCTTCATCAAATTGATGTGTGCGCATATGCATGAAAGTTTCTTGCTTCTTTGAAACTGTGATTCTTCGCTCTTCAGTGATTGAATCTGGGCATGCATATGCGTGAATATACTTAAGCATTAGCATCAAGCTTTCGTTTTTTTATTTATTAAGAACTTGTAGATTTAGAAACATGGCTTATCGCTATAGAAGAATTTTTTTTTTTTCAAAAATTTCGAAAGCCTTCTCCCTTTTCGTGCGTGTGCATATATATATATATATATGAATCTACGAATCTATGAGATATATATATATATATGCATGTTTTGCACCGTTGATATAGGTATTTTCAAACTCTCCATCGCTGAATCCGTCGCTTGAAACAAACTGGGGAAGGATGATTATATATATGTTTTGATATAGATTTGCCCAAAATGCTTTTCAGATTGTTTTCCCCTCTGTTTTCATCGCGTTCAGTTGAAAAATGGTGACCGAGACCTTCAATTTTGTAAGCGAACGGAACCCATAAAGTTAAAGATTTCATGTATTTGAAATTGTTGTTATGCTCTTTTCATTCATTGGATTGTATTTCAAATGATTTCGAATGGAAAGAAAGAAGAAAAGGGCGTCAGAAGCGCTAGAAATCACCGTCTGGAAACGTCTGCAAGCGAAATGACGTGTCGGGGCAGCATCCGGGTTCCGAGTCGGGTCCGTAACCCTTCATATGAAGAAGAAGGCAAAATGCGCTTCTGGATAGAATCGCGTTTTCGTACGACGCATTTGGTTTATGCGTTTGTGGAAAAGTGTGTTTTGAAAAAGCGCTTCTGTATAGAATAAGCCTGTTTGGTTTATGCCGCGTATGGTTTTCAGCGTTTGTAGAAAAGTGCGTTTAAAACAATGAATTTTACAAAAAACGTTTAAGCCGTCGGACTGGGCCAGAATTAAAATTTTTTGGGCAATGTTTTTTTTCATGCATTTTGGGCTGATGGTTTTGTTTCTTTTGGGCCAACATGTTTAAGGCCAATTTTTCTTTCCAGCTTTGGGCTAGCATTTTGGGGGTCTTTTACCGTGGTGTTTTGGGCCAGAGTTGTTTTTTGGGCTTATGCAACTTTTTTGTGTCCTTTTTTTACTGGGCCTTATGAATTGTTAAAAAAAAGTCCTATCGGGCAGTGGGAAAGGAGATGTTGTGATAGCTGTTGGAACATTAAGGATAATCTTATCTAATAATTATGTTTTAGATTTTTTTAAGACTTTTTATGTACCCTCTTACAAGAGGAATTTAATTTCTATTTATAAGTTAATTCCTCTTAGTTATGCATTAAACCTTTCAAAAGAAAATATGTTTATTAGTAAAGATTCAGTTCCTATTTCAGATATTTTATGGATAAAGGTTTATTTAGAATTGTTTCTAATTTACCTCATGCTTTATCTGTTACACATGTATTAAACGAAGTGTCATCAATGAAAATTCAATTAGCCTGTGGCATAGGAGATTGGGTCATATTTTTATTGATATAATCAAGAGGCTAACTAAAGATGGAGTTATTCCATCATTAGAGGATTCAGATCTTGGTTCTTGTGTGGATTGCATTAGAGGAAAGCAAACCAACAAGTCACAAAAAGGGGCTAAAAGAAGTTTAGAATTACTTGAGATCATACACACAGATATATGTTATCCTGATTTAACTGCACATGATTAAAAATATTTTATTAATTTATCGATGATTACTCGTGATTTATGTATGTTTAGATGCTTCATAATAAGAGTGAGGCATTAGATGCCTTTAAGGAATATAAGGCTGAAGTAGAAAAAACAGATTGGGAAACTGATCAAAATCGTGAGATCAGATAGAGGTGGTGAATATTATGGTAGATACACTAGTGAGGGACAAGCGCCTTGTCCTTTTGCAGATTTTCTTCGAGAGCATGGTATAGTTGCTCAATACACCATGCCTGGCTCTCCTGATATGAATGGAGTGGCTGAAAGAAGAAATAGGACTTTACTAGATATGGTTAGGAGCATGATGAGTAGCTCTAAATTGCCATTTTTCTTGTAAAAGGAAGCACTCTTGACAGCCGTATACATACTCAATAGGGTTCCAACAAAAGCGGTACCAAAAACACCGTTTGAAATCTGGAAAGGATGGAAACCTAGTTTAAGTCATTTTAGAGTATGGGGGTGTCCTGCAGAAGTCATAGTGTATAATCCACAAGAAAAGAAATTGGATCCTAAGACTATAAAAGCATATTTTTTTGGATATGTTGAAAAGTCTAAAGGCTATAAGTTTTATTGTCCTCCACCTTCAAAGAGATTTATAGTCTAGGAATGCAAGATTTCTTGAGAATGATGTAATTAGTGGGAGTGATAATTTGCAAGATAATCACATAGAAGATACCACTAACAATCAAGGTGGAAAAACATCAATAAATGTAAACATCCCTCAAATGAGAGTTGTTGTAGAACATGATGTTATCCAACCACTCAAGTTGACAATGCTGAACATGAGGAACATATTCAGAATGATCAACCTATCACATAACCATAAAATATGATAAGGAATGTTTCGCATGAACAGTTTGAACAAGTTCAGGAAGTTAGATTAAGAAGGTCAACGAGAGAAAGAAAATCAGTATTGCCTAGTGATTATATAGCGTATCTTACTGAATATGATTGTGATGTAGTTATAGGCGATAACCTATTAAATTTTACTCAGGCTATGGAAAGTGCTAACTCTAAGTTATGGTATGATGTTATATTGGACGAGATGAAATCTATGGCAAACAACCTAGTTTGGGAACTTGTGAAGTTACCAAGTGGGGCCAAGGCCGTTGGCTGTAAATGGGTTTTCAAAACCAAAAGGGACTCACAAGATAACATTGATAGATACAAGGTAAGGTTGGTTGCCAAAGGTTTTACTCAAGTGGAGGGAGTGGACTACAGAGAAACTTATTCTCCTGTATCTACAAAGGATTCTCTCTGCATTATCATGGCATTAGTTGCACATTTTGATCTAGAGTTGCATCAAATGGATGTTACAACTGCATTCCTTAATGGAGAACTTGAAGAAGAGGTCTACATGAAGCAACGTGAGGGGTTTATTGCAAAAGGAAATGAAAATTTGGTATGCACTAAAGAGGTCAATTTATGGTCTTAACAAGCTTCCCGACAATGGTATTTAAAGTTCCATGAAGTTATTACATCTTTTGGCTTCATTGAGAATGTCGTGGATGAATGTATATACCATAAAAATAGTGAGAGTAAGATCATATTTTTGATACTTTATGTGGATCACATACTACTTGCAACCAATGATTAAAGACTCTTACGAGAGGTAAAACGGTTTTTATCCAGGAATTTTGACATGAAGGATGTGGATGAGGCATCTTATGTCATTGGCATTAAGATTCAAAGAGATAGACATGAAGGTCTTTTAAGTTTATTTCAAGAAATCTATACCAAGATAATTCTGGAAAGATTCCGGATGGAAAGCTGTAATTCCAACATCATTCCCATTGAAAAGGGAGATGTGTTCAGTTTGGATCAGTGACCCCAGAATGATTTACAAAGAAAGGAGATGGAAAGAATCCCTTATGCCTCAGCTTAGGGAGATATCAAAGTAATCCTGAAATGAAACATTGGTTCACTGCAAAGAAAGTTTTTAAATATCTTCAGGGTACAAAACATTACAAGCTCACATATAGAAGAACAGACAATCTTGAAGTGATTGGATATTCAAATACTGATATAGGAGGAGTAAAGATACAAGGATATCTACTACTGGTTATGTCTTCCTCTTAGCAGAATGAGCAATATCATGGAGAAGTGTTAAACAAACACTTGTAACTGCTAGTACTCGTGATGCTGAGTATGTAGCAGCTTTTAAAGCAAGTACACAAGGAATCTGGATAAGAAATTTCATCGCAGGGCTTAAGATTGTGGATTCGATCTCTAGGCCAATTAGAATGTTTTGTGATAACAAAGCTGCGGTGTCCATTGCCAACAACAGAAAGAGCGGAGCTCAAAGTAGGTTTGTTCAATTAAAGTTTCTATCTTTAAAAGATAGAGTTAGGAATGGCCAAGTTTCGGTTGAATACATCAATACAAAGAAAATGCTAGCTGATCCTTTGACTAAAGGTATGAAACGGAAAGACTTTATTGTACATGTACCTCATATGGAGCTTAAGCCATTAAATGACTAAAGAAGGTATATGATGTGATAAATTTTCGTCTATTGTTATCAATCTTTTTATTATTTGTATACATATATGTTGATGAGATTGATAAATATTAAGATAGGAATTGAATAAACATTAAGGTTTATTCATAAAGTATTACCTCATTAAGTAAGGACAGTACTTGTGATTATGGAAGACAATACTTGATCAATGAGGACTTGTCGCCATAGTTCATGTAGTGTTACTTTAATAAACTTACTCAGCAAATAATATTAAGTTGCGGGACAAGTGGGAGAATTTGGAAATCTATATATATATTAAATGTATATTATTATATTTATATATTATATATATTGTTTATTTGAATATATTTTATATTATATATAATTATATAAATGGATGTGTTCCGCATCATTATTTAAATAGTTAGTTCAGAGGGTTGTGTCTGGTCGTTGAAACCTTTTGAGTCTTGATGGGAGGCTATATAAGGAGGAGACCAGTACTCAGAATAGATACGGAAAACAAAACGTTATTTGTTCAATTAGGAATTCCTTGACGGGGTGGTAGTATTCGACAGTCCATCGCTGTGCCAGATTTCCCGTTCGGAAGAATTCAAGAAAACTCACATATGATACACTATGGCAAGAGGTACATAAGTCTTCCGCTGCACTCTGATATGGATTTATTTTCAACATAATTGGGATTAATTAAAAGAATTTAAGATACTTGTGATTATAAAATTTAAGAAATTAAATGAATAATAGACAAAAGTATTAAATATTTATTAAAATCTGGGGACCCCACAATTTTTGAATATCTACTCCCACTTGTCCAATCCCAATTTGAGGGTACCAAATGGGCCTATTCCCTTTTCTTTTTTGTTACTACACAAGTGTCCTTTGGTTTGTAATAAATGTGACTTGTTCAAAGTTTAAATGCATCCGGGGTTACATGTAATGAAACGAGCTAATCATTCAAAATGTGATGAATATATGCTTAAATCTCTACTGAAAAATATGTCTGAATTTAATGCTTAACAATACTTCAAGTATTATTATCTCAAGTAAAATAATGCATATGATTTTTTAAAAAAATGTGGCGTGTTTATATTAATTACTTGGCAACCAATTGAACTGTTATTTGGGGTGGAAAGTCACAATGTGCTTTCAGGGTTGTCATCATCACGAAGTCTTTTTTATTATTTTTGTGAGTCAAGTCTATCTTTGCGTGGTTTAATCTATATTGATAAGTATAGTTTTCTTATAAAGATATGATAAAATTTTACACACAGAAATGTTTGTTATTATACCGATAATTATATTTTTATGATAATTAATTATAGAAGTCTTATAATAAAACATATTATACTTTTGTTTAATTTCATGATAAATTCAATGAGACTTTAATTCAACCTAGAACGTATAGGAAGCAAAAATTAATGGTAGAGCCTGAGTCTTTAGTTAGTAGTGATAATTGTTTTCACACATTTTATTACAAGTTAGATTATATAGACATCTTAAAAATAATGTCATATAAATTATATGTTTAATTACATAAATTATTATTTTATTTAAAAAAATATCTTTAAAAATTTTATCATAATTATAGAACAACATTAGATAATCTTTTTGTTTTTCGTGCAATGTAAAATTTATAAAATGACATTTACGGCTCGTTAGGATTCATTTTTAAAACCTAGGTTTTGTGGCAAAACCTAGGTTTTATCCAAGTACTCAAATTGTTTAGAAAAGCTATTTTGGAAAATCATAAGTTTTGAAAAGTTATTTTCTTATCAAATCACACTCTCTCCTAATCAATTCATTTTTTCTCTTTTTTCTTTCTTTTTCTTACTTACTTTTTGCCTTGAACTCCGTAAAAGTTAATAATTTCCTAAACACTATCACCGTTCAAAGTATATATTTTGCCATGGAATCCGTCAAATCTATTCTCCCAAAATCTAGTCTCCAAAACCTAAATTTTACCTCAATCTCCGTGAAAAATATTTTCAAACGGACTTTCAAAAGAGCTCTTAGATTTATTTATACGAGGAGTACGTGTATGGTTTAAAACTTTTCCCATTACCATTAGAAATTTCAAAGACATCATATTGCAAATACTAACATTTACGTATTTTTTATATCACCATGACATATCTTTTGAATGCACCTTTAACCTCACATCGGAACAAAAAAAATGAATATACAAATTCAAATATAATTAGATGGCTTCCCGTTAACTTCTTTTCATTAGTATAAGAAAATTGATCTGTCGAAAAACTTTGAGCTACTGGAAATTACTTCCCCCTCGTAGGTTCAAACGTGTGTTGTGTAATATCCGCGTGATCTTTCATTTGACTTCTAAAAAATCGAAGCTATATGCGTAAAAATGTTTACGAGATTTTATGAAAACTGCAAAAACAGATATACATATACTTTTAAGATGTGTAAAAATATTCATAAACTTTTAAAATGGGAACAAAAAATATCATATTTCTTAAGTTGATCAGTAGTTTGACTGGAAGCACATACGTGGAAGTTGATGTGGTCATAACATTGTACAGGTTGGCAAGTGAGTTACAAAAAAACCCCTGAATTTTTACTTAAAGAGCAAAAATATCCATATAATTTTCTGAGGCCCAAAAATACTCACAAAATGTCAAAAATGTGAGTAAGAATATCATCACCGTTCATCACTATTATGTATTTTTAGTGTGATTGAAAACGATGACATGAATATATAATGACTTAGCTAATTTTAATCCTAGCTAGCAGTGAAGAGAAAAGGAACACATCATCCATAAGATTAATAAACTCATAGATCAAAATAAAAATCAAAACCAAAACTATCAATTGGAGAAGATAAGAAACAAGTTCAACATTTCCTCAAACATGATTGCTTTTATTATAAATACATATGTACTTCACCAAAAAAAAACCCAAGTGGTCTGACATTGCCTACATAGAACTGTCTCCAACAAGCCATTGTTCTTCCAAGTATCGAATGATTTTGTATGTTAGATAACCTGGTTTCTCTATGACCAACAATTTGGATCTTTTCGTTCTTTTTGCCTCCCCGAACAAAATTCGGATATGGTGTAATCTTAGAATTTTATTTTAGAATTTTCTGTCACATGTTATTTTATGCATTGCAAGAGGAAGGCTTTCTTTGAAGTCTCAAACTGACATGTTCTTTCATATCTTATTTCCTGGGGGTACATTTGTAGCTGCCTTGTTGTTCAGAGTCTTGTGTTTGAACTAAACAAACTTTTTATTTAAAAAAAATATGATTTGTACTTTTATATTGATTTTTCGGACAACTATTGGGTAACTATGGGAGACATGTTCTTACTTTTTTTTTTTTTTGCCAACAAGGAAAGCTATAAATTGAAATCAAACAAAGTTACATAGTCTTAACAGTACAGAGCCCAACACCAAATCTTAAAAACAGTAAGATAGAAACAAGCACATAAACTAAGAAAATAACAATTAAAAGATCATCAATACAGCAAGTCAAGGCTTTAATATCAGCTACCCAGAGATCCTTTGACTGCGACGGAGGTTGAGAATCCCGAATAAACGAGTAAGAAC
>JANTPZ010093063.1:0-10850 GCA_025593235.1 Vachellia pachyceras
TTTCCTCTCCCCCACACAACTCATGAGCAGAATTTCTCGTTACACTTCATAACATGCTGTCAAAAATATTGTATAGTGCAATATTGTTTACTACTTTCGCAGTGATGAAGGGAGGGGGAATTGGCAGGGCTATGGCTCCAATTTTTTAATTTTTTTCTTAGCATTATATAGGCATTACATATTTTCAGCACTCTAAAATTATTGCAAACTTTATATACATTCGGCTTTTCAATTTGGATCCTATTTATTATTTAATATTTTTTTTGGAAACAAAAATTTTAGAGGTAGATAAGTCTTTTTCATCAGTCTCATATTTTATAAATTACACTTTAAAATTTTGTTATCCGTATGTTATGTTGGGTATAACATAAAAAAATTATTTTCTATATAAAATATAATTTTATTTTTTTATGTATAAAGTAATGAAAAAATGTAGGAAGAGGAAAAAGGTTGGAACGTTGAAATCAAATGATTGTAATACTTCTATTTTTTAAATCATTTTTAAATTCCTAAAAATAATTTCTGAGTACTAAAAATCTTCTTTTTGTTTTTCTGATTTGTAAGAAATAGTCTTCGATATCATTAAAAAACGATAGCACAAAAAGAAAAGAATCTTCGTTTTTAATTTTTAATTAAAACATGATGCTTGTTGCCTGTATTTCCTCAAGGTATCATCTGATGACCATCTTATTTCCAAGAATGATTTTGGATTCCATCAAATGGTGAGGATGAAAAGTCTCCATGTCAAAATTTGCGGGATTCATTAATTCCATTTCAACTGGAATGATGATTGATCACCCTAGCAAATATGCTTTGAACCCCCCATATTATTTCCCTGCTCTGATCTATTCCTCCATAACCAATAACTATAACAAAAAACATGGCTTGGATATTTCATAATGTGACATATATATATATCATGATATTCTATCCTGCAAACGTTTATTGCCTTTGAGTGTTTCATATTAACGTATCAGTGTTTTCATTTTATTGCTTCTCAATTCTATCATCATCATCAATAATTCTTTTTGGTTATGTTGCGATTAAGAAATAAAATATAACCAATGCATATTTTTTTATCACATGTTGAATCGATCATCAGAGTGAATCAATCATTAAAAGAAGAATTAGTCTCAAAATTAGAATACACTCTGGGAAAACAAAACTTCCATCGAAGAGAAGCAAATGAAATGCTTTCATGTACTTTCCCTGTCCGTGTGCCGATGACGAACCCCACTTGGGTCTGCAGTCTGCAATGGGAGAACCTGATTATGAGCTTTACCATCAGTTAACCATTGGAGAGGTATGTCACTAACTCTAAGCAACATGTACGCTTCATTTGTGTGGGAAACAAGGAGAAGGTATCGCAAATCCTGGAAATAAAGATCAATCTGACCAAACATGTTTAGGGTCATCAATACAAAGATATAACTTTTATAGCATAAAGTCATATAAATACAAGGAAGATATGAATTAGAAAGAATATAATGAAGAAAACTCAGTATACTATGAACTATAAAGATTTATATAATCAAATCTCAAGCCTCCCGCACTGTCTCCCGCCTCCAGACTCAGAATGACCCTCATTCTCATTGTCCAATCCTCTCACATGTTCATACATATAGCACTCGAGAACCTAGAAAAGCTTTCCTAGATAGAGCAATGGGTCATAAGTAACTTATTTGCATAAGGACTTATGGAGAAGTAAGATTTTTTTTTTGATCAAAATGGAGAAGATTGGAAATAAGTTCGATTGCAAAAGTTATTTGTGTTTGGAAAAGTGGTGGAAAAGTAACTTATTTGTAAAAGCTCAAGATTTGAGCTTGTTGGCAGAAGTAACTTATTTCCATAAGCTTTCCCAAACAGACAAAAAATGTGAACAGTAACTTATAAAGACTTTTGACACTGTGCAATGTACTTATGGGGTTGAAAAGCGTTTCCAAACAGGCCCATTCTGCACTTGACTAATTTAGGAAAATATAAAATATATGCTAAATAAAGCTAGAAAAGTGTTATTTTATATTAGAAGTATTTAGAAATATGAACCTTCCAAACATAGATAAGCTAGAAAAGGCTATGAAGTCAAACAGTTCTACATTGTAAACTCAGAGAGATAATAGCATAGATCATGAACTACATAGATAACAATGGATCCTAGGCTTGAAGAGATTGATCAAAATAAAATTTATTTTCTAAGCATCTGAGTTTTGGAAGTACGAGTATTTCACGGATCAGATGCTATATCTAAACAAAGCTCTTTAATAGTCTCGTTTGGGAGAGGAAATGGAGCAAATATGAACCAGGAAGACCCCCCGGCAACAGCCAAAGTTTGGAAACTTTGGCATTAAACTAACAAATTAGCAGACGCTGGCAAGTCATTCTTGGCTCAAATACACTCTCCACCTCCTTATGAGAGGCACTGTAGCCACCAACACACACACAAACTAGCTTTCTTCTGCTTCTTCATGATTATAAACCTCTCACATTTCATTTCTCAGCATGCTTGCATTTTGAGCATTACTTTACCATGCTATTTATAGGCAGAGCATATTTAAGTCAATGGGAGCAGGAATCCCACATCTGAAAACGTGATTGCCTCCAGAATTAATTCTTTCGCCCTTCATTATTTATATGAATCCCACATTTTCTACTCTTGACATATATATGCCTCTTATCCCATTATTTGATTTAATGTAACTTGTGACTCGTGTTTTAACAAATTAATAAACGAGGGTTGATCCTGCGGTGGGGACATGAGCATATTTACACCAAGGATTAAATTAAATCCTATACATGAATGTAGTTTCGGTGTTGTTTCTAAAAAAAAATTATGTAATACGATGCAGAGTTTTCATAAATCTTGAAGGTGAACATGTAACATTAATACAATTCTGTTGGAAGAAAAATCCATACAATTCTAAAAAAATTGAATCTTTTATGGGGAGGAGCTGGGGTGGCCCCCCCCTCTCTCTTATGAATCAATTAGTATTAAGTTCCTTTTCTGTTTTCCATTACTAAATATTTGAACAACCGATTAATTCAATTCAGGGAGTGTTGACCCATAATAGTTATACCTTATTATCTCCAAGTAATTGTCGCAGCTGTATATCCAAGGTTCAAACACAAGATTACTGATTAAAGTGAAACTGCCCCTTACAGTTAATACAAATATTCTTTGATGAGGCGGATGACTCTTTTTAGCACTAATTTAAATAGATGTTAAAGATTATACCAATATAATGTAAGGTACTAAGGTAGGATAATAAAATTGTCTCATATAATGTAAAAGGTCTTGAATTAAATTCAAGGCAATAATACAAAAGCGTCCTATATCTAAAATGGAAAATGAAGTAACAGTCAAAGCTTAACTATGCTATTGATGTGATTTGGAGATTGAATTTCTTCAATGCTTTTTTTTTTGATACACAATTTCTTCAATGCTTTGCTGCCTCCTCATATAGTTAGGACAACTATCATTGGAATGGGCCGGATATATGTGGGTTAGTTAGCTCACTATGAGCCCAAATAATATTTAATTGGGCCTGACCTATCTACTTTTGTACAACGGTGGTTACCACATGAGGGTGGATGGGTTAAAGTCAACGTTGATGCAGCTGTGACTCAAGTATCCCTAAAGGTAGGATGTTGAGGTATCATTAGAGACCACTTGGATTCCTGGATTATGGGATTTACTAAATCCTTGGAATGATGTGACTCTCATGTTGCTGAGGAATGGACAATTCAAAGAGGTCTCCAGATGGTTTTTGATTACGGTTTTAGAAAAGTCATCATTGAATCTGATGCAAGGTTATTGATTGATATGCTTAATACAGGTTGTAATGCTACAAACAAAAGTTTGTTGTTTTCTGAAATCAGGAATCTCATCAAAAGTGAGTGGACTGTAATTATTCAGTATGTGCCAAGGGAGCAAAACCGTTTGGAGGATGCTCTTGCAAATGAGGCTATTTCTTCCTCATAGTTTACTACTTATGTCCGCACCACCTTCAGGAGTTGTGCTTGAATGATCTCTTGGGTTTATACCCCCTCTTAGTGTATTCTCTTTAGTTTGAGTCTTTGAGCTCTCTTTGTATACAAAAAAAAAGTATTAACCGTGCAAAGTTATAAGGATTGACGATGATGCTAGAAAAACAAAATTAAAAGGTTAATAATATATATCTGCAGCAAGTTAAAAATTTGAAAAAAAAAAAATAGTTTGAAACCAAAATCTTTGAATATATCTCTATCTCATTGGACGGGTGGGGATATGATTAGAAAAAGGGCATATTACTGTTATGATGCTGTTACAAATTCCCCAAATATTATAATAATAGATTATTCTGTAACACCGCTTAGAAAAAGTCACCTTTTGAATGAAGTTAGAAAATCGCACTTTTAAAACCAGATTATGACCTTTCAATCTCCCATCACCATTAGACTTTGTAAGTGCTGCTGATTGATCGGAGCAAGCAAAAGATATGGGCAATCACCACTAACAAGGAGTGGTCATTAGAGTCTCACATGAGAAGAAGAAAGTCAAATGTAGCCAGAGGAATGACTTGCCGGGAAAATAAAAACCCGCCACACCAGCGCCTCAAGCTTCTCTATTCATGAGAGCTAGCTTCGCCGGCAAGTCATCCTTGGTCAAATTAATTAATTAGCTGTTTTCCTCAATTCTGTAACCAATACTTGCTTGGTTGTTGCCACTGTATATATAGGCAGTGGGGCTAGTGGGAAATTGTGATTCTCTCGTGGAGGAGGGTCCCCAATAATATTCTGAATTCAACTCACATTATTCCAAAGTTAGTCAGAGGCAAGTGACGAGTGTTCCTTTAAGAGGGCAATCATGAAGAACGCATTCTTCTGTTGGACGAAAAGCATCACTTTGATATATTCTGATTTCTTCTGGGGTCTTCACTCGCCACTCGTCGTTAACTCATTGGGCATCAAATGCTGGATTCCCCTGTTGTGGGCATGGAATCTTGCAAAAAGATGAGTGGTCGCCTTGCAATGCCCATAATTTTTCGATAGGTCAAAGGCCCCTCAGGTAAGAGCGAACTGACACTGGGAATTTCCCTTTTTTTTTCTTGATGCATTTGCTAATGGTAGCATTTATGGTCTATTTCCAGAAGCACTATGCATGAATTGTCCATTTGTGATATCTTATAATGTATCTGCAATATCAATATTCAAATGTTCTTCAAAAGAGGCTAAAAGGGTAAACAAGAGATGGAAGACCTCCTTCTAGCATGGACACATTATAGCAGACATGAGGTTGCTTAGAATGTGGTACTGTTACTAGAATAAAGAAAACAAAAAAAAATTATTCCAGTTGAACTTTGAGTATCATTGAAAATTTAGTTTTCAAATGGGGGCAAATTGCTGATTGCTGTTAACTCTGGGATAAGGAAGCCCTTTCTTGTATAAGGGACTAACTATAATTTTACAAGTAATGATCATTATAATTTGTAGGAACATTTTTAGGAACTAGTATCAGCAAGGTATTCTGACTACTGATATATCTCCCATTCCAATCTAAATTAACTGATATATCTCCCATTCCAATCTAAATTAGCATGATACTGGGCTTGTTTGGCTTCTCGTTTCCAAAAGCCATACACACATTTAACTGTATTTTTTTGCAGAACAAGATAATCTCCTTCACATATTTATTCCAATTTACGTAAAAGTACTTCTCTATCATGTTCCCAAACCACACACTAAAAATGACTAGTGCAGCTTAAAAAGAGGAAAAGGGAAGGAAGGAATAAAGATAACCCCATGCTTCTTAATTTTTTTTTAAATCTCTGCATCTTTGATAAACCCAAGTACCAAAATTTTGCTGTTGTGCATTACTCTGTTTTTGTCTTCCTCTCTTAATTTATACAGTTCATGAAACTTAAAAAGCATTCAACTAGCCGTGATGAAGCTCTGACATTGACTCATTTACAGGGCACAACACACGAAAATGTGTAACACTTTGAATTTTAGTTATCCATCATGTATGTTAGATATGAAACATGCAGGATATGACTTATAGTCAAGAAGTGGAAAGAACAAGCTCTTAGATAGTCTCATATGAGAGAGGAAAGGGAGCAGACTTGAGCCAGGACGACACCGGCAGCAGCCAGAGATGGCAGTTTTTGCTACTTAATTAGCAGATGCCGGCAAGTCATCCTTGGCTCAAATATACTCTCTCCCTCTTCATGTGAGGCTTCAGAGCAAATATAATTAATATTCATCGCTATTTTCATACGTCTTTAAATGGATTTTCTCTGCATGCGCTTTGAGCGTAATGTTAATGCTATTTATAGGCAGAGCAGAGGTCAACTGGTGGAATTCCCTGTATGGATAGCCAATTAATTTGCCTCAACAATATTCTTTTGTGAGTGATTTTCTACATATGATATGCTTCTTATCCAGAACCTCCCTTGTTTGGAATCAATTTTCATATTGGGACGTTTATCTCTTTGCCCTTCTCGGTACAAGCAAGAGTTGACAGCACAATGTCTGTATGACACATAATCCACTTCTTCCATTGGTAGATGATATGACCCCCACATCTAGTTATTAGTTTGAATCATGCAGAGTCTAAATTCAGTGAGAAACTGAATTGAAGTCAAGGTCGAAATTCATGAGAAGTTGCATGGGCAAGTGACTGAGCAGCCACAAGACTGATGAGAATTACAAAAAATGGAAACTGATAAGAATACAACATGGACAATGAGATATCTTGAAGTGTATCTGCAATATCAAAATTCAAATGTTCCTAAAAAAAGGCGAAGGGGTAAGAAGATATGTTATACTGTTATATGGTAACTTTATCTAGAAAACATTGCTTCTGAACAGAGTTTAAAAGTGATGTCATTACAGTGGCTGGCTTGTGCCTTTTTTTTTTTGGATAAGCATATGCATTCTCCTATTGGAGCTAATCCTATTTAATATCCTATTGGGCACTAAAATGGGATTTCTTTTAGTGGAGATTTAAATCTTGGTTCATCACATTATGTGGAACTAGTTTCTTCCACTAAACCCAACATCTATTTGTACATTTTGTCAAGAAACAAATTCTTGGAATAATTTTGCATCTTATGGGTAAAGCTTTAGATATGATCAAAGTTTCTCCCTTGTATTTGTATCAATTTTTACGCTTTTAACAAGGCTATAATGAATTGAAAGTCTTGACTGTGAGGTAAGAATTGGTCTACTTCACAAATATTAAATAGTATGATTATTTTCCAAGTTTCAGCACCAAATCATTCCATTTAATATTATACTTTCGACAATATCATGTTTAGTAACATTGTCTAGTAGTTCATCTTCTAACTGCGATCAATCTCTCAAATTGTGGAATGATATCAAAGTCTTTATTCATGTTAGCAGCAAACCAGATGGGTTATGTTTGATATCTAAATGTATTAGATGTGGGCCTTGTGTATTGCACGTAATTTAATAAATGAATCATGCTGCTCATGATGTGGTTTCTTGATATCATATATACATATATTGAGCCAATGAGGTTTGGCACAGTTGGTTAAGGTCTTTCCACCCCGATTACAAGGGTGTGTGTTCGAACCCTCTGACCGACGGGGAGACCTCATTGGTAGGCGATTTCATAAGTCCCTTGTAAACGCTCAAAGAGCCCTGGGGCCGTGCCCTGGCCTTGGTGGGGGATTGGTGCCAAACCCACCTAAACCTTTTTGTATCAAAAAAAAAAAATATATACATATATTGATAGAACCGGAAAGATAAGATTTATCATTACAAAATAGGGTGCTTAACAATATTAGACGCTACAGCGACATTGGCAAGAGGCTTCGACACCATTTAACTACATATTACAGACTTTGTAGCTTTTTTGGTTCTGAATCCAATTGCATTTGAAAGTTGGAGTCTCGAAGGAAGAGTATATAATCTGCCACAATTTTTAAGTATTTCCCTTAGCATCATACAATCTACATAGCTAAGCCGACTTAGGACTTGTTTGGAGCCTCTATATAAAACTTTATCCAAGTATAAAATTTTTTTTAAAAGGTTATTTTGGATTGAAACTTAGGTTTTGAAAAAGTTATTTTCTTATCAAATCACACCATCTCTCCTAATAAATTTTCTCTTTCATACTTTTTCTTTATTTCTCTTTCCCTTTCCTACCTACTTTTTGCCTCGAATTCCGTAAAAGCCAATAACTTCCCAAACACAATATTTTAAAACCTAAACTTTAAAACCTAAGTTTTTCATCAGAATCCGTAAAAACTATTCTCCAAAATCTAGGTTTTACCTCAAAATCCGTAAAAGCTATTCTCAAACGGATTTCCAATTACGAGCTCGATAAGACTTTGTCAAAGTCGCACTAAAATGCGCTTAGCATTCAACCTTATTTTGGTCTCACTCAAGCTCTTAATAAGTAAATGGTACTCTGAGATGTGGAAGTGACGTCAGTTTCATAATTTGTCCAAAGACTTCGTTGGTATAGGAGTACTTTATCTGATGGGAATGAAATTGTAAAAAACAGAGATTATGGCCTATTATGAACAAAAAGATTGTTTCAGCCGATGTAGAAAAATTGTTAAATGTGTCAGCTCTGGGATAAGATCTCATTCTCGTGTTTCTTGACTATAAAAAGGTCTAACTATAACTTTACAAGTAATATTATAATTTATGGGAGCTTTTCTCAGCAACTTTTCTTAGTATATAAACATATATCACTGCATATTAAATATCCCAAGTAACAAAATTTTCTTCTTTTGCATTATTTTGTTACTATCTTAGTTTCCTCATCTCTATATAGTTGATTGTGATGGACACTTCCTCGTATTGGTTACTATGAAATACTTAATAAAATATTTAAATGGGTTGGTTTTTCTTCCTCAACAACTAACTTTTGGAGTTAAATTTCTCATTCAAATGAGGTACCTCCTATAGAAGGTTATGATCAGTAGGAGTAAAGTGAACGGGATGTTGACTTTACATGTACAATCAATTGAGAGACTTGGTAGCATAAAATACTGAATCTCACATTGAGCAATATGAAACGCTCAATGAGATATTTAAGTAAATTAATTCTCCAGTCTTAACAATTAACGTTTTGAAGTAATGTTCTTTATCCCACTTAAGCATCATTTCACATTGACACGGACAAGGCACAACACACAAAAATATGTAAGACTGAAATTCTAATCATATAACAGGTATGTGAGATTTATGAATCACAGACAAGTAGTGGAAAGAAGAGAAGGTCTTGGAGGTCTTAGGAGTAAGCTTTTAACATAAAACAAAGTCATGTTTAAATTATTGAGAGTAACATAATAATTTATATTTTTCATGAAAATTAAAATAAAAATTGTAAAATAAAAGTCTGCTTCTAAAAGGGTGCCATATTTCGGCAATCCAACTAGGCTATATAACATTTATTTGAGACGCACTTACTGATGATAAATATTATTTGAAATAATTTATTGATTTTGCATAATGATTCAAAAAATATAATGGCTGTAATGAATTTATTTAGCCATTCCATGGGCGCCTGTCGGGGAAATAGTAGTACTTAAGGTTTTTGTGAGTTGTAAATTGTTGGTGTGATTAAGCGCCTTAATGCATATAAAAATTATGAACATTATGATGTCATGTGTTAAGTTCATCTTGTAAATTAATTTATGTCATTTTGACATTAATTAATATATATATATATATATTTTTCAGGTAAATGGCGTTTCCTAACCTCAATATTTCTAACATGTGAATGGTATTCCTATGGGTTTATTTTATTTTTAAATATAAGACATTAATTTATTTCGTCTCTGAAATTTAAGCCAAAGTATCACTGTTGAATGCGACATAATAAGGAGGTTTTCATAAGGCATATCTATATATGATTAAAAATGGTATTTAAGGAAAGCCAACTCACATTTATTATAAATAAGTAACAAACTTAACTAATTTTCTTAATACATGTAAATTAGTTATCTGACTTTATTATTAAAGAGAGAAAGAGGGTATGAAACACGGCATAACTCAAATTTTGAAGCTATAAGTCGTTGATAATAGGGTAGGCACAATAATGAACAGCAAGCTCGTTGAGAGTCTCATATGAGAGGAAAGGGAGCAAATATGAAGCAAGAACAACTGCCAGCAACACCAAGAAATTGGGAAATTCTGCCATTAGTGAATGAATTAATTAAGCAGATGCATGCCGGCAAGTCATTCTTGGCTCGCATATACTCTCTATCCCCTTCATGCGAGGCTTCATGAGCCAACAACGTTAATCAATGAGCTTAATTAATTAGCTCCTTCATTTCGTAAGCTCGCTCTCATGTTTCTTCAGTACTTATATATATATATATATAATTCTCTGCATGCATTTTGAGCACTGTTTCGACGTTATTTATAGGCTGATCAGAGGTACGTGAGGTCAAAGGATGGAACCCATGTCTGAAATGATGATGATGATGATGATGAATGCTTCAAAGATGCTTCTTTATCCACAAACCATTATTAATTATATATTGTTTTTGGATCGAATCGATTGCCATATCGGATCGCTTTTAAACCTTTTGGAATAGCAAATCAAATTGATGGTTCACTGATGACATGTCTCCTTCAATATTTGGACCAATTACATTTTCAACGGAAGTTAAATAGAGCAAGTGATTGAATCTTCCATAAAAATATTAGAGACAGACCATGCCATGATTGGGATCAAAACTTTTGTTTCATAAGTAGCAGAAGCCCAAGTTTGCAATGATTAATTATGCTGCTCGGAATAGTTTCTATTTCCAACCTCATTAAGGGATTAATAATGTTAGATTTAGAGCTTGTTTGGGAACAGCTTCTAGAACCTAGGTTTGGTTTTAAAA
>JANTPZ010093064.1:0-22342 GCA_025593235.1 Vachellia pachyceras
CAATAATATCCAAATTGAGTTTGGGGAGACTAATGGCTAACCAAGTGTTTTTAGTTTTTACAATGCATTAATATAAAATTTAATATTAATATTTTTTTAATAAATCTACTCATGAAGTATTGCTTCATGGGTGGGTACGTGACACTATAAAATTTTTTTTACTGTCACTAAATTAATCAATGTTGATTATTTACTGAATATATCAATTAAGAAAATGGCCAAGTGTCCAAGAAAGTTCAAAACCATGCAAGTCGTTTATCAAGTAACCCCTTGTGCTTTGCAAAGCGGTTACGGCTTTATGCTCACAGCGGCCTCACCTATCATTGTGGGGTCTTCATAACATGATGGTTATATATACCTTTTCAATTTTCAGTCCCTCCTAAAGTCCCAGACATTCAGCTTCTTCAATGGTTCCTCTTACTAGCTTCCTGGTAAATCCTCGTAGCCACTCCCCACAATCCCCTCGTACAACTCCCCCACAGCCCATCTCTCCTATCGCATTTGCTCCATCTACATTGAGTTTGCATCACCCATGAGGAGGCGGTTTCCAGTTCACCCATATTATGTCCTCCCTTATCTCTCTATCTTCCTCAGGATTGTGTGTCGATTCATATTGCGCCAAAAATCGTCTAACAATCTGGTCTGCATTCCATTGAATGTTGCAGTCTGGATCATGCACCTGTAGGTTCCTCCATTTCCACATGTGCCATCGCCCAGTAGCAAATAATTCAGGCCATTTCAGATCTCCCATCAGTCTTCTATTGTGATCAAGATTCTTCCTTCTTTACTTCTTCCATCCTAAACAAAAGAATACTCTCCATCTCTCCTGAGGAACTAACTGCTTCCAGATCCTTAAGGCGTATGGTCAGTCCCTTAATGCATGCAGTTGATCTTCAAATAAACTGATATAAAATTTAACGATATAGATAATTATTTCAGAATATATGTTATAATTAAGTAATTTATTTAACTTTCTTAATTTATTTTAAAAAAGTTAATGCCTTTTATATTAAGAATTGAAGTTAGTATTTCATTGACGACCATTTTATTTCACATGAACCTTCAAATGCTTCCTATTTTTTTAGTTATCTAGTAAACATATAATAGCAAATCGCATGTCAGTCAAGCCGGTAAGGTCACCTTTTGGTTTTGTCTCTACTTTTCTTCTTCAATTGAACAATTACGGCTCAATTGCTACTTTTTCGGCTTCCTGACTTCATGTTGGGCTTCATGCACTTTCATTCTTCCTATTTAATATATGAACCTGCACAAATGACATCCATTTATTATTACCTATCCTCCCCTTTATTTGTCCTTCTGATCCTGTGTGTAGTAATCTCCCTCATTCAGAATTTGAAGACAAAGTGTCACACTTGCTGCTGCCAAATTCATTCCCTCTTATGCTTATGCTGTTTTCTTTGATATTTCTAATATAGGAAGATGAAAGGGTGCCGATTTGATTTTAATCAACCTCTGTTCAGATGCTCTGGTAGAAGATACATTTGTCCCTAGTTGTTGTGGATACCTTTTGTTCATGTATTTTGACGACAAAACAATTAATGTAGTGGTTGTGACTGGTGGTTCAGTATAAATGCTTTCTGTTTTCCATTAATATAGCTATTTCATCCTCTCCACAACCAATATCTCTTTGCCATAGTTATTCTCTGTCACTCCACCTTTCTGTATTCATTATTTCATCTCCCTTGAAAGGGCTTAATGGAGAGTTCTGGTTAAAGTGGATTGTGTATACCCTTTGACTGACTTTGATTTTCATCAGAAGCAAGTTGGCTACCCCACAAAGTTGTTATACATGGACATTATTTTTCTTCGACGACCAGATAGTATGTTTCATTTTTATGGAATGCAGTTTCATTATTTTACTAAATTTTGTGACTTGCTTGAACACAGAGGGATCAAATGCTTATGAGGCTGGCTTGGGATTACATTATAACATGCTGGTGGAGGGCAAAATTTATTATGTTAAGAATATAATTGTATCTACTGGTGGTGAGGGAATTCATGACAAGTACCATATTATGGTATTGCCAACCACAGATGTAAAGGAGTTTGTTGCAGTTGCTCTTGAGCATGGATTTAGGCTCATGGGTGTTATTGAGCTTCGCAACGAATCCTCTCTATCTCGTCGCATTAGATGTTTTTTTTTCTGCTGCCATATGTCACACTTAGGACTTGATGTTCATTTACATATATTAACGAATATTTCATTATTTTCGTCGATATTATGGGTATTTTTGGTCAGGAAGGGGGAGTTTCAGTGGCGTCGAGTTTATGGCCAATTGAATTGCTTTTGGTCATTTGTTGTTGAGGTTATTTCATCAGTGGTATAGCTTTTGCTTTGTCTTGTAGTTGTTTTTATTTGGTATTAACTGTTAGTATATAATATTTTCTTGTGTTGTTGTGTAGTTGGCAGGGTATGACAGTTGAGCTCCACGGTGAGAGTACTGTTCAGGCATGGTATGACTTCCAGAGGTACAACAATATGAAGTTGGTGATTTTTGGTCAGTTTGGCCTTGTGAAGACGGAGGGAGGTATGTGTTGAGTGTAAAGTTCATTTCTGTTTGTTGATTAATGGTTGATTTTTGTAGACAATAATTTTTGTTTTGTGCATGATGATGTGCCGATGGTGAACCATTTTTCTACCACCAGGGTTTATTGGAATCCTAAACTTAATGAGATCATACCAACAAGGAATCGCCTCCTTGCTGGTGCGAGTTAAACTTTGACTACAGTTTACAATTACTCTTAAAGTTACTTGACTGGTTATGACTATATCTCTGGTTACCATCACTAAGTCAGTATCCAATTAGAAGAGGTTTATTACCCTGAGTTTTATTCTAAATCAATATACTGACTCTATCCATTTTGTAAGTATCATTTTTTCTCTAATCTTGGATCCCAAGCTGAAAAGACAAAGCAATGGTGAGAGAGAACCTTTTTTTCCGTTGATTTATGTGTCAAGAGAATTTATAAATTTGATATACTTAATTAATTATGAACTTGTTTTTACATGAGCCAAATTGCTCCGACCAATCTTACCTTCTTTTTCTTTCAATTTCGGGTGTGATCAAAATTTTATTTGCGAAAGGACAAAGCTTTTCCTTTCTGTAAAGATATAATCAGATTTGAGAAAATTTATGTTTTTCATTATTTATTATAAATCTGAATACTGGATATACCTATGAATCTCTTCGACTGAAACAGAAATATGTTCAACGACATAATCTATTCTACATGCTTATCAAGTGTATGGATATGTTTATGAGAAATCGCGATCTGCTGTCTGCAGCTTTTCCTTTGTGTGTTTTTTTTTTAAAATCATGCTGTCGAATCCGTGCTTGCTGTGTGTGTATATCTATGGCTTCTCAATCTCGAGCTTACTCGCCGGAGAAGGAAAAGTTTTCAAATTTTTGATAGCTTCATAACTTGTTTTTGTGTGTGTGCATATATATATATATATATATATGTCTATGGTCGTTGTACATATGTGTGTGTACTTTCCCGATTTCAAGCTTACTCACCGGAAACAATGGTTTTCCCCGGAAAGAGGAAAGTCACCCGTGTAAGTTTTACTATTGGAACTCTTGGAAGGAGCTCGTGGTGCCCAAATCCTTCCTATATGTGTGTGTACGTTGTTCTCTGTGTAAAAGGCATGAAAGGACCCCAAAAATGCTCCTAGATGCCAGAAGTCAATGAGTTAGGAGTATTTGAAAAAAAGAGTTTCAAGGGAGCAATTCATTAAGATGCACATTCCCAATACAGCTCAAACATTTGACAAAACTTGCAAGATTCTAACCAACGAAAAAAAATGGGTATACAAGCTTTAGGTGGCAACCACTATATATATATATATATATATATATATATATTCCCTGAAAGCGCCAACTGTAATTCGCTATAATAGTATGGCCTACGTATCTGAGAACTCAACTTGTTATGCAGACGCATATATATATATATATATATATAAATCTCTACCTATTATCGAAAAAAAACAAATGAATCTCTAACGGGCCCCCTTCGTGCAGACGCGTCCCTCTCACAAAAATTCCTCCAACACTCATTTGCCTCTTGATCATTTGCTGGCTGAGTTGTTCGCGTGTGTTTCTCCTCAACAAACTAATAAACTATACTCAAAACTTTCTGAAATGTATTTATGATTGCTTTGGTTCACATTTACGTAGCCATTGACTCTGATCTTGATAATTATGGCACCACGTGAATTCAAAGTCATCAGGAGCAACGTACGTATTCGAATGGCCATCATATATCATTCCAACGAAGAAGTCGAGTGCCTGTTTAATATTATATTCCTACCATTCTTTTATTATCAAGTCATAAATGGCATTAGTTCTATATATACAGGTCAAGCGAACTTGAAGTTTCATTAACAGACATATATACGTACTGAAAATAGCCTCTAGCTACAGTCAAACGCAAAGAAAACTAAAGATCGAGATGGAACTAAAGGTTACAGGGAAGGCGTCGTTGAAGAGAGGGTTTGGGTTGCTGAGAGGCGGCGGGAATCAGAGGAACAGAAGCAAGAGGGCATTGGAAGGCGTGGCCAAGGCAAGTGGAGGAGTAGTTACGCGCAGTGAGGAAGATGGGGTGGTGAGGATGAAGATTGTGGTGAAGAAGAGCGACCTACAGCATTTTATACAAGCCATAGTCGGCGGCGGCGGCGGTTACCGGTCGTCTGTGGCGTCATTGACGGCGGAGCAGCGATTGAACGTGTTGAGGAGAAAGCACATATCTAGAACCACTGCCATGAAGGTCAACCATCACAACTGTTGGACTCCTGCTCTTCAAAGCATCCCCGAGGAGCTTTGAGCTTCATCTCTTTTCTCCATTTTCCCTTCTCATTCTATCCATTCAATGTTAGCGTTTAGTCTGTTTTTTTCGTCATTACAAGCTCAAATAAGCTTGGATTGATTTTAACAGCCTACTCGTCCATGAATTCAACGTATTTCATTTTACCTTTTTCCATACATTTTTTGGTATTCACATAATCACACAATTAACTCCACGAGTTTCCGCAAGCTAACATTGTCCACTGGTGGCGATTGTGTTATTTTGTACCAAAAACAAGAAAAAAGAGACCTGATTGTGCTTTTTTTTTTTTTGGTTGCAAAAATGTAAATGTCCATCCATCTGGAATAAGAAAAGAAAAGAGTGATTTGTGCTAGAAAGTTAGACTTACAACGTGCATGTGTGCTGCTTTATAACAACATGTATATATATATATATATAGCAGACATTCAATTTATACCGTGGTATTTGTTATTGGCGACTTCTTCATTTTTTTTTGTAGAAATTTTTTTGAATCAATTTTTGTGTAGAAAATTGAGATAAAGTATTTCTTCTTTTGGACTCGTAGACGTCAAAGATCCAAGAGCCTAAGTATATCAGCTTGCCGGACAATAGAAACACACACAGAGGTATTCCTTTTGGGCCAAGGCCCAAATCAGCATGAAATATCTTGACCCAGAGCCCATGATCCGTGATTAATTATAGAACCCCCGACCCGAACCAAAAAAAAAGTCTGATTAATTGTTCCCACCGCAGGGGCTAACGGCCATCTTATATCTCCTGAGCTGGAACAAACAAATGACACGACGGTGTTGCTAAATACTGCAGCTGTTCTGACATGGCTGCAACGCTTGCCTGCCGCCATAAGTTCTTGGACTCCATCACACCGGAAAAGTACTCGCGGAAACAAGTCACCGAGCAAAAACCCCGGCGGAAGTTTGATATCGAAAATGAGCCAGGATGCTCTGACCGACAACTTCGCCACACTCGATCCAGGAAGTTTAAAGCTTCTGTGCGGACCGCCCAATTCCTTACTCACAAGGGCTCTGGTTGAGACTGTTGTTTCTAGGTCGATGGAAGACGCATTCAGCCAGTTCGAGAAAACGAACCACTTCGACACATTCATTTGGAATGTCATAATCAGAGGCTATAGAGATAAAAGGTTTCTTCTAGAGGCGCTTAATTTGTATCATGGTGTCAAACTCATGGCAGTGTGCTGAACAATGCGTATTCTTTATTGATAAACAATGATACTGTCTACAAATGCACAGAGACTCTACCTATATAGATCTAATGCTTTTGAACTGTTGACAAGTGTACAACCAATTGATAACTGTACAACCAAATGACAAATTATACTAACCACTATTCCTAACACTCCACCTCAAGTTGGGACTATATAAATTATGAGTTCTCAACTTGCTCATTAGATACAAATGACTTTCGTGTCCTAAAGATTTCGTAAAAATATCAGTTAATTGGTCCGAAGACCTTACATATCTCAGAATGATTAAACCTTATTGTAGTTTCTCCCTTACAAAGTGACAATCTATTTCAATGTGTTTTATCCTTTCGTGAAATACAGGGTTGCTAGCGATATGCATTGCTGCTTCACTATTACAGTACACTAAAGCAGGTTCCATGGTTATAACGTGTAGATCTTTGAGCAATCTATTCAGTCAAATAATCTTAGCTGTCACATGTCCCAACGCTCTATATTCTGCTTCAGCAGAAGATCTTGACACCGTACTTTGCTTCTTAGATTTCCAGGACACCGATGAGCCTCCTAACTTGATCACATAACCTATAACTGAGCGCCTGGTATGCCCACAAGCTGCCCAATATGAATCACAGTAACACTCTAACATCATTTAACTGGTAGAGGACAAAATAATTCCCAACCCTAGTGTAGCTTTGAGATAATGGAGGACTCTATATGTTGCTGTCATATGAGATTGTCTTGGCTCCACCAGAAATTGGCTTAAAACCTGTACAACATAACAAATATTAGGTCTAGTTATTGCAAGTAAGATAATCTACTTATAAGATTTCTATAAACTTCTGGATTTCTCAATTTCTTATCATGTTTTTTAGCCTTTTCCTTTTCCTTTTCTGCTGCTTCTGTTTTTTCCTTTCTTAGTATAGCAACTAGTTTGACATTTTGTTCCATTGGAGTTGCTACTGGCATTGCTGCACTCAACCCTGTATCAGTCTAAAGCATATTTTCATTGATTAAGTATTATGCCTCTACTAGATCTAGCAATTTCCAGACCTAAGAAATATTTGGCAAGTCCCAAATCCTTAATTTTAAATTGACTATGCAAGTATTTCTTAGTTATTTCTATTTCCTTATCACTACTACCAGTTATAAGTAAGTCATCACCATAAACTACTATAATAATTGTTTCTCATTTAGCCCTTTTAACAAATAAAGAGTAATCATGCAATGACTGTTTAAAAGCCCTTTTTATCAAAGCTTGTGTCAATTTGGTGTTCCATTGGCGTGATGCTTGCTTTAGCCCATATAGTGACTTATTTAGTGTGCAAACTTTATCTTTTCCCAGTTTGTTGAAGCCTTGAGGAACATTCATGTGCACCTCTTCATCCAAATCTCCTTGAAGAAATGCATTATGTACATCCATTTGATAGAGATTAAAGCTATTTACTGCTGCAATAGTAAGAACAACCCTTACTGTCACCATTTTCACTACAGGTGAAAATGTCTCATAGTAGTCAACTCCCTCCTTTTGTGTGTAGCCTTTTGCCACAAGCCTTGCTTTCAGCTTAGCTATCTTTCCAAATGAGTCATATTTGACTTTGTAGACCCATCTGCATCCAATTGGAGACTTTCCAGCAAGTAAGTCAACAATGTCCCATGTCTGATTTGTCTCCAAGGCCTTGATCTCTTCTTTCTTTGCTATCACCTATCTATCATCCTTTGCAGCCTCTTCAAAGGTTCTAGGTTCAACAACAGAATCAGTACAATTCAAGAAATGCTTATAAGATGATGATATGGATGCATATGTCAAATAATGTTGAATAAGATATTTAACAACTCCCTGTTCTGTATGTTGCACAGATGTTGCAGCGGAATCAGAATCAGATAACCCTTCATCTTCAGCTCCAACCAATTTACCTGTAGGACCGGTGCATTTATAGTCCTTTAACCAACCAGGTGGCTTACGATGCCGTGTAAACCTTTTTTTGGGTTCCACTGGAGACTCCCTAGAATCTTTGTCATGATTTGAATTTTCATGTGCATCTAAGGGGTTATTTTGCAATGGCGAGGGTGCTTCCATGTCTTCTGTGGGCTAGTATAAAACTGGGGGATAATCAGTCGTATCATATATAAAAGGCTCCAACCCCTTTGTGTTATCTCCCCCTTGATAATAGCATTCTCCCCCTGCAAAAGGAAACATATCTTTAATAAAAGAAACATGTCTACTGATCATCATTAGTCCTGTTCAAAAATTATATAAAAGGTAGCCCTTTTATGTAGTTGAATATCCCATGAAAGCACAAGGATCCGCTTTAGATTGCAATTTATCTAAATCATGTAATTTGGTAGCAAAAGCTAAGCATCCAAATACTCTTAAATGAGACAATGAAGGAGGCTTACCATGAATCAAATCATAAGGAGTCTTGTACCCAAGCACTTTGGAAGGCATTCGATTAATCAAATATGCTGCAGCATTAATGCCTTCCCCCCAAAATTTTAAAGGCATGGCTGCTTGGAGCATTAAACATCTAGCCACTTCCAGTAAATGTCTGTGTTTCCTCTCCACCACTCCATTTTGTTGTGGTGTGTAGGGACATGATGTTTGATGCAATATACCCCTTTGTTGAAATAGGGTCTGCACTTCTGAATTTACAAGTTCCAATCCATTATCTGTTCTAATCCTTTTAACAGAAACATCATACTGATTGGTGACAAAGGTTAAAAAAGTTTTAATGTGCATGGAAGTTTCAGATTTATGCTTCATAAAAAACACCCAAGTTCATCTTGAAAAATCATCGACTATAATCAAAAAAACATTTAAAATCCTGGTGTGTGGGATTTTTATAAGGTCCCCAGACATCCATGAGAAGCAACTCAAAGCAAGAAACAGATTTAATATGGCTAGATGAAAAAGGCAACTGTGTTTGCTTAGATTGAATGCAAACATCACAAGAATCGGCATTATTCAAATTAACAAGGTGGTTCTTCAATTCTGGAAATTGTTTCAACACACGCAAAGGGGCATGGCCTAATCTCCTATGTCACACATTATCTCTAATGGAATTCAAAGAACATGTTAAACGAACATAATACAAATAGGACTTATGTATATCAGAAAAAGTATGTTGATCTACTTCTTTGTCCAGCAGATAAAGATCATGGTGACATCTACCAGTCCCCCTGATCCTCCCACTCAAGATGTCCTGCAAAATACATTTACCAGGAAAGAACAATGCCACACAATTCTCTCTGTAGGTAAGTTGTGAGATAGATATTATATTGAACAACAGTCCAGGAGCATATAACACATCCTGTAATAAAATGTTATTATTAATTTTAATATTTCCTTTATGTGTGATAGTAAGTATTTCTCCATTAGAAACTTTGACAGTTTTAATTGGTCCATTATAAGATTCACAAGAATCTAAATAGTCTATATTACTAATCACGTGATTACTAGCACCAGAATCAAGTAACCAAACAGGAGAAGATAAGGAGGCACCAAGTAAACCTGAAGTGTTACCCACTGCTCCTATTTTGGTCTCAATGACACCAGGTTTGTCATTCTTTGACTCTTTAGCCAGGAGATTAAGGAGTGCTTCATATTGTTGTTGAGTCAATGATCTAATTATATTTTCACACACTATTTTATAGATAATTGAGGGATTTTGACACATTTTATAGATTAAAATTATATGGATAAGCACTAATTTTGAACAAAAAGATTTGCATTGAATTAAGTTCAATTAGAGATAAAATGATATTAAATTAATAGCTTATTCATGCAATTGTTTGTTTAGAGCTTTTGATATTATTCCTCCGTTATTCCTTCAACAGAACGTGATCCAAGGCCACGATTTCGAATTTGATGGGATTCCTCTCAGCAGGCGGAGATTCAATTTTGGAGAGGCTGCTAGAAGACAAAATAGTGGGGGCCACGACTTATACCTCCGTTATTCCTCACAGAATAGAGGAGGAGAGAACTCAATTGCTGAACCTGATTTTTGGGAGATTCCAGACCGAAGATAGCGACCAAACCAGGATTCTTGGCTCATTTCCCTCAGCCACTAAGCACACGAACAAGAGAATCAGCCGCCAATTTGAATTTTGAATTCTCTCTATGTCACGCCGTCGGTTACGGCAAAACAGTTTCCATCTCCATTATAAATTCCTCTCGGCACACGCAGAAAGGTTCGGCAAGCACAGCGCTGCTCCTACCTCCAGCTTCCACCATCGGCCACCACCTCCTGGGAGAGTTCTCTCCACAGCGCCGCCAACTTCTTCATCCTTCCATTCAATTCCTCGGCCACGCACACAAATGCTGGGATTCCACACGAGCCAGGGAGAGCGATTACCATTCCATCTTCCATTCATACGCGCGCAGAAGGAGAAAACGAGACGGAGAAAAACCAACGAGCTCCACAGACGCCGTCACTGCTCTTTCTCCTCGACCATCATCTTGCTGCAGCACACATAGCCACGATCATTCCTGGAGAACAGAGACCACGCCACTGCTGAACGAGAACCTCACGCCGACGCCTCTGCTTTCCCTCCTCAGACCTTGACCAACTACCTTCATTCCTTATTTATTCTCTCTACCTCTGCCACGACAACGACGCAGGGACCTTCACGCTAGAGAGAACAAGCGGCCACTGAGAGAGAAAGAGCAGACGCCCCTATTCTCATTCCATCTGCACCTAGACCACGCTTTCTGTTGCTCCCTGTTTGGATTTCAAATTTTTCTGCATTTTCCATTAATTGCTATTATGGCTGTATATCTGGAACCTGTTGGAGTTGACTTTGAAACCATGTGTGGCTAATTTCTCTTTGCCTCTTGGTGATGGAATTATTGACCAGAGCTCACTGAATTACATAAGGGAGTTTTTCTATCTTTCCATTAGTCTAAAATTATGTATTTGGATTTTCTAGTTTTAGGGATGATTGTATATGATTTTAGAACTGAGATGGATGTTTGTTTATCTCTGTTGGATTGATTTTCATAATTAATTTTGGATTATGCATTGTGAAACATATATGCGTTATTGATCTCTTGATAGCATTAATTTAATTATTTTAATTAGCGTGTTATTATCTAGTTAATATGATTATTTGATGCTTTAGAATGGTTGTTTAGCATTTCATATTAGAAGACTCATATTGCATTATTCTGATATTAATTGTGCATTAAACAGTTTTTAACAATACCTCAATAAGTAATGGTTAGCTATGTTCGTAGGAGCTATTATCGATTGAGAATATTGGACTTAAGTGTTATCTTGAGGTTTTACTAAAAGGTTTAATAAATTTATAACTCCCACAATTATTTTTGAGCAAGGAAGGTAACTTCTCTATCACCAAGGGCATTCATCATTTCTAAAAAAAAGTATTCATTAGTCTAAAGTTACTGCATTTGAATTAGTTTAGAAAATCATTCTATAAAAACCCTTTTCTTCTAACCATTTTTTAGCACTTAGTTTAACTTAGGGAATTGAAACAAAGGCTCCTTGATAAGAGAACGATCCTAGGGTTAGTGCACTATATTGCATTAGTTTTAGGTAATTTTTGATTGGGTCTTAAGACGACTAGAGACCGCGAGAATCAGTCAAACTTGTTTGAACAATAGTTGGAGCTCCTCCAATATCTTGAGAATTTCCATGACTTGTTTCTCCTTTCGGCGCTCTTGGCCTCCAATTAGAAGGAAAACCAATAAGATGGAAGCATTGTTCCTTTTTGTGTCCTTTACGATGACAATAAGAACATTCAATGGTAGAATTAGCAGGATTGCCTCTGCTTGGAGCACTCACTCGTCCACGCCCATGACTCCCCCTGCCACCTCACATTGTCATAGCAGTGCTTTCTGGAGAAGGAGTGGAACCAGCAGTACCAAAGGTGCGCTGCGACTCATGCTGAGAAACCATGGAATACGCATGGTTGATTGAGGGCAAAGAAGAGAGCAAGATAATATGACTGCGAACCTGATGGTATGAGTCATCCAGCCCCATCAAGAACTAAAATAATATGTGCTCTTGGACAATCTTGGAATAAAATTGAGAGCTATCACACTTGCAAGAAGGTAAAGAAACCAAGCTATCCCATTCATCCCAAAGGTCCTTCAAACGAGAATAATAACTAGAGACAGAAAGTGTACCCTGAGCACAAGTGTTAATCATCCAATGGAGACTATAAATTCTAGTAGCGTCAGATTTGTCAAAACGCTCTTTAAGGTCTGCCTAAACATCCTTTGCGTTGTTAAAGAAAGTGATACCGCTGGAGATAGATTTGTCAACGGAGTTGAGGAGCCAAGAGAGGACAATAGCATTACATCCCAGGTATCCCTCAGTGCTGGATCTTATGACTCCCTAGTACAAGTACCATCAATGAAACCAAGCTTGTTTCGGCCAAGGAGAGCAAGGCGTATGGAGCGACTCCAAGTCGCGTAGTTATCTGGACCGGTGAGAGCCGTGGTGACGAGTCCCACGGAGGTGGCATCTAAGAGATGAAGATAAAAGGGATGATTAAAATGAAGGTCACGATCAGAACTAGATTGGAGCATATCGATATTCAAACGTTTCGATGCAGAGCCATCCCCACCAGAGGAAGATCCGGAGGAGGTGGAAGACATGGCTGGCGCTCAAGGAAAAAAACTTGTGTTTACCGTGACCCAAGAACGGAGAAGAAGAACGCCTCGCGATTCCCTTGTCTCCGTCGATCCTCCTTCTAATGGAAAGATGTGGATGTCGCTGAGAAGACGTCCATAAGATCACTGTATCATGGGATCCCTTTTTTGCCGTCAACATCCGTGAGTGATTGTCTAGGGGCTGAAATTATCAATCTGTGCTCTAATGCGCTATCGTAGCTAGGCACTGATGTAGCTATGCTCTGACGCGTACGGTGAATTCTTGGATGGAAGACTCAATTTACGGTGAAGTCTTGGATATAAGACTCAAATTTCTTGGGCCCATGCTTAGAAAGAGAGAAAAAAAATGAAGGATGGACATCACAGGCTCTAGTACCATGTAAAACTCAGCAGTGTGCTGAACAATGCGTATTCTTTATTGATAAACAATGATACTGTCTACAAATGCACAGGGACTCTACTTATATATATCTAATGCTTCTGAACTATTGACAATTGTACAACCAATTGACAATTGTACAACCAAATGACAACTCATACTAACCACTATTCCTAACACATGGAATGGAACTTGAAGGGGTTCCTGCGATAATCTCACATACCCATTTGCAATCAAAGATTGTGATTATTTGTTGGCATTGACACTTGGAGAGAAGATTCATGGCAAGTTATTTAAGGTGGGATTAGACATGGATGTTTATATTTGCAATGCTCTTATTGCTTTGTATGGGAAGCTTGGACTCGTTGATTTAGCATTAAGGGTTTTCAAAGAAATGCTTGCAAGAGATTTGGTTTCATGGAATTCTATGATTGGTGCATATTCTTTGGTCAAGGACTGAAAAGACCAAAACATATACCATTTTTTACCAAAATAATCAAATAACAACAGAAATATGCGGAGGTGATTTCATTAAATAAGTTACCCCGGATCCTTGCCACACGATCCATCCATAAATTTGTCACATAAAATTCAAATCGCTTATTCCAAAATAATGAACCATCACCACAATGCCCACATGTTCTTGGCGGCTATCCCAAAATGCAATGTATCATAATAATGGGCCCTATATGGCAATATATAATTCAATACAATACAAATATCAAAAAGATCCCACAAGGCTTAATGACTATATCGCTGGCTGCTTCCCTTAACCTCTATTAGAATTAGAGTTATCGTCTGAAAAAATATTAATAATGGGATGAGACATGACGTCTCAGCAACCGAAATCAATTTCTAACATATGCAGGATAGGAATGCAAATCAGAGAAGCAGGTTTGTCAATATAATAATTCCATAACATAATATGGATCAAAAGCAATTAACCCCCATCCATCTACTCTGCCTTATAACTTTTGGACATGGCACAGCCTATCAATACTAGTATACCTGGCCAACGGCTAGCTAGTCACTTCAAGAACATTGTCCCATCCCATACCACCTGCAACAGGTTAAGGTAAGGAGGTGTCCACCCACAACAACTTAGCTTAATTCCGGACCAAGGATTAGCAAAAGTTGAGGGACACCATAATTCATTATTATTCGTTCGTCCCAATTGTAACCCCACAATATAACACATAATAATATAAATGGACATCCATCATCCATACAGTTCCAATGCCATAATCATATCATTCATCACAAATGTTATAGCATCTCATGTATAACAAAACACTCATACAGTTCAAAAATACACTGCTTCATTGAATAAATGTTATATATAAAATATGTAAAATTTTCTAGATCACAATAAAAAATTTTCCATAAAGAAAGTAAGGGTTGGAAAACACTTTACAGTCCACACAAGCATATAAAAGAAATTAATCCCGATTACCTCAATTTCAAACTAAATCCCACTAGCCTTGAGAGCAAAGCAGCCAAATATAGCCTAATTACGAATTAATCTACACAGTAATGTAAAATACGAATTTAATCCAATAATTAAATAAATAATTACCAGACATTTTTAACTCACACTCTAACCCCAAATATATATTTTATAATTAATTTAAATATTTTTCTTAACTTCTTTAATATATATAAACTCAAGTTAACATTATCATTCCTAATTTAAAGTTTATGACTTTAAACTTCAAAAAATCAGTAAATTCTAAATCCCCAATTTTTTTAATATAAACTGTTTAAAATTTTGATAATGATTTCCATACTCTTAATAAATTATTTAACATCAATTTTATAGGTAAAAATATCCACTATAAAATTATTTGTAACCCATTTATAGTGAAGATTAATTATAAAACAATATAATGATAAAATCATAAATCTAAACCGATTAAAATATAAATTACATTTTCACTATACCAAATAATTTGTTTAAACAATTGTCATATCTTAAAATACCCAATAAAATTGATTTAGAAACATTATATAATAACAATTATTTATAAAATCACAAAATACAGAAATAACACATCTAGACCGATCAAATCTATCCATAAATCATTCTTCACATTTTTCTCCTCATCTTTATTTATTTGAAATATCATATATATCCAAAATATATCTCCTTTTAAACACAACTAAATTTTTAAAATATTCAAGATATCAAATAAATAAATATAACCTTATAGAATTTAGTTATAAAAATAGATATACCATTTTATGACCTTCTACAAATAAAACTCAAGCTGGACAAAAATATAAATCATAAAATATCATCTAACAAATATAATATTACTACCAATAGAAAAAAATAATTAGAACAACTTTTATAAAAGGAGTTTAATGAAATAAATCATTTTACTTACCTAAATAATCTTAGAAGTAGCATCTTCAATTGGAAAATCTCCTTTGCTCTTTTCTCTCACCTCACCCACTTCCTCTTTTGTAGCTCCGTCACTCACTTCTTTCTCTCCCTCTCTCAGCTCTCCCGACTCCCTCTCTTCAACTACAAAAGTGTGTGTGAAGATGAGTGCATGTGGGGTATTTATAATCCCCACAGCCATTGCCTTCTGCGTTTTTTTTTTGTTTTTTTATAATTTTTTTTGCTTGCCTTGCACTGAATCTCTGCTACTCTCTCTTTTTTTTCCTTGCTTGCTTGCACGGAATCTCTGATGGGATGTTACAAGGACCATTTGAACTCGTTGAAATGCTTTCAAGAAATGCTGGAAATTGAGATTCGACCGGAAAAGTTCACTATAACTAATATGCTTGATGCATGCCCTCTGGGTGTTTGTCTGTCACTGAGGAAGAAAACACATTGTATCGCACTCCAATTGGGGTTTGCCTGCAGATACTCAGTTAGAGGGCCAAATTTTGAAGTTAACATTTTCTTCGATGAATTGGCAAGAGCCTCATATTTTGCATTTCTACAAAGCTTTGGGGCACTGTTGTGCATTTTATTTCTTCACAGCTTCAAGTTAGATGTTTTCCTTTCTTTGGATTGAAAATGGCTGCGTGTTCTCAAGTTTTTTTTTGGCACGTGAAAAGAATGTTTACTCGCATCTATTTTCTTGTGTTCTTTAGTTTGGTTTACTATCATAAGATTCTTACTATCATAAGCGAGTCTTGTACATATTTTTCCAAGTTTTCCTCCATATATATGCTTCCTTGGATCATAATCATATTGCTTTATAGACGATCTTCGAACTTGAAGACTTTATGATGTTGTTGACAAAGAAAGGATCCTATGCTAAATCAGAGTAATATTGCCACTGATTTGAGGTTCCTGAATGATAAGTTAGTGGCTCAAAAGATAAAGTATGATTTGAGGAAATAGCTGCCATGAAAGCTGAAATTTATGAAGTTAAATTAAGGTAAAATCTTGCTGTTTTCATGGTGTCTAAGCATTAAACCTCTGATGATTGGAAAGATTGTTATTGAGATTATTATATACTAAGATCGTGATTATTATTCTTGATCCTTATCGAGAACATTTGATAGTTAAAGAATTGTTTAAAGATCCTTTGAAAAAATGTGGTAATGTGTTAGGGAAATATTTTGATCTATGGAAGGCTAAGAAAACAGGGAATTTTGCTTTCAAGAAAAATTTATTTAGTATGGAAGATGAAATAATTTCAAATTCATAAATGCATAACAAACATTGTATAATTAGTCCTCAATTCAACTCAAAGAAGTGTAAATGGTGTAGACGTTGTAAAATACAATAAGCTTTTTTCTCAAGTCATAAGAAAGAAAATATACCTATCGTTGCAAGCTAAAATATTTATATATGAACTTACCTTGAGTTTTTTTTGTGTTCAAAAGGTTGAATTGAATTTTTTGTAAAATTTAATTGGCAATTTTTGTATGTTATTGATATGAAATTTAGCAGTTGTTTCAATTACCTTTTAAAATTACTAATATATGTTTTAGATTAATGCATCCGCTGTTGCACGGGAAACCCCTCTATTTGTGATAATAATGGTTTTGAATGATTGAATGGGGGAGTTGAAACTCTTGGGATGGGGGTTTGTGTATTGTGGGTGACGAAAACGTATGTGCAGATATGTTTGGGGATTATCTCGCTGTGCCTCTCTCTTGTTCATTCACTGCTTCTTGTTGTAGCAACATGGGACTTCTGTTCCTGTATATAAGCCTTCACATATTCTTAATTTATAGTGTTTAAACAAGCTTTCACTCGCATCTTCCGCATTGTTCATTGATCTTTCTCTGGGAGCGAGTGAGCGAGCATGGCGGCAGTCGTCACATCCATCCATCTGCAGCAGTGCACATGGAGAATGAATCCAAACAATCATTAATCAGATCCCTTGTTTTTGTGGACTTTCTTAATCACCACTGTCTTTGAAAATCCCATATGTTATCTATGATTTCCATCCCCATACGATACAGCCTGTTCATGCATGGCAACTGGCTTTCCTCAGCAGCACATACACGTGGTATCACCGTATCAGAACCCACCTAGGATGATTCCGCGCCTTCTCTCTCTTCTCCCGACTGGGCGTGCCCAGAGCCTTTCAAGATTCACCAATGCTTTTTGTTCATAGACACGTCATCGACCTGTATCGTCGCCTTCTTGTCTACAGAATTACTTGAATGATGAGTCCCAGGTTCTCTATCTCGTTGGCTTTTGTGAGAGATATGAACACGACCCCGCCAAAAAAAACCCACAAACACAAAAACACTTGTCATGGCCTCCCTCCCAAACCCAGATCCAACAACATTTAGCGCCAGGAAGAATTCAATCACACTTCTAATAAAATCCTATAATTTACAATCAATTCATTCAATATTTCCTTTTTCGAGGAAGAATTTCCGTATTTAAATTATGTGTCAGATGTACCTATTTGAGCAGGACAAACCAACTTTTCCATCTCTCAATTCAGGCAACCAACACAGTCTCTTCCTTATTTCATCCTGCTTCTCTGGGTTGACCCGCTTTGATCATCCCTCACAGCAAGACTTCAAGTGCCTCCAGCTCGGCAAGCTTCTCGCCATCATCAAGTCATCCAAGAAGCCGCTTCCAGGCAATGTTCTGGAGCCCCTACTGTCAATGATCTCTCTTAATCTGTTCCGGCCACTCCCTCCTCCGGCAAATCCCCCCGCCCTCACAGACTTGCCCGACGACGAAGATCCAATCTCCACATTTTCACTCATGTGGTTACATCTCCAACTTGTGTACGAAATCCTTCTCAGGCTTGTTATGATCACAGACCCGGATGTCCTGAAGCAATATATAGATCATCCTTTCCTTCTCAGGCTCTTGGCCTTATTCCAGTCTGAAGATATAAGGGAAAGCGAGAACTTGAAAAATGTGTACCACAAGATATATTCCAAGCTCACCTGTCAGTGCTTCTTCATGAGGAAATCGATGAACGATGTTCTGTTGAACTACGTGTTCGAGACAGAGAAGCATGCGGGTATAGCAGAGTTGCTGGAGATATGGGGGACAATAATAAATGGGTTTACGATGCCACTGAAGGAAGAACACAAGTTGTTCCTCGTGAGAGTGCTGATTCCTCTGCACTAGACTAAACGTGTGCAAATGTACCACAGGCAATTGGCTTACTGTGTCTCACAGTTTGTGCACCAGGAGCCTATACTGGGAGGGATTGTCGTTAGAGGGATTCTGAGATATTGGCCGGTCACAAACTGTCAGAAAGAGGTTTTGCTGATTGGGCAGTTGGAGGAGAACTTAGACCCTGACCACTATCGAAAGTTGGCTCTGCCACTATGTACCCAGATTACCAAATGTATCAACAGTTGGAATTCCCAGGTAAAATCATCCATCCCATCTCTTATTATTACTATTGCTTCATATTAAGCTCAGTTCATTTTGGTAAAGCATGAGACGGTTAAACAAATGAGGGGGTTTTGGTGCAGGTGCAGAGCGAGCACTGTATGTATGGAACAATGAGCAGTTCGTGAGGATGGCGTCGACCGCGATGGCGGAAGTATTTTCGGTGATGGTACAGGGGATGCAGAAGAACCTGAAGTGACATTGGAGCAAGAGCGTGAGACAACTAACGGAGGGTGTGAAGTTCATGTTGGAAGCCGCTTCTGTATTGCAGGGGCCTCCAAGACTTGGAAGCCAGAGAATCAGCAGCTCGCCAGGAAGATTTGAAGAGAAAGCAGAGGCCAGAGATGGCAGAAGATAGATGAAATGGCGGCAAGAAAGAATCATCAGTTCCTCTTCAACTTTGTGTCTCCCACTGAACTGCACCGCAAGCAAATTCGGGTTAATTTTAATATTAAAATATAGCATCAATATGCATATGATCGTATGGGGGTAAGAATGCCAAATTTGCAGAGTTGTATTGAATCGGACAATGATGATGAATGAATATCCACAGCGGACAACAAATATTATACATGCATCCGGCCAGCCTAACCTGACCCTTTATCAAATCCATTATTCTTGTCATGATTTCCAGACCAAAAATATAAGGTTTAGATGACAAGGTTGCCAACAGGAACCACCAATATATCTGATTAAACAAATAAAAATTTTCCTATATGAGGGAAAACAAACGAACCACTTACTTGCCAGATGTTATGCACACAAAGGGGAAAACATACCACTTGAAAAACGTATGATATCTGAAGATCACTTGCCAAATGTTAACATACAGAAAGAACACTTTTTTTAATCTGGCAAAAAAAAACAAAGAAAGAAAGAACACTTTCTTTTAAAAAAAACATCTTACATCATTTTATTTGTTAAATCTCTTTTAATATGCTACATATATCATCATTTTTAAGATAGTGTTCGCTGGCTACACATTGTCATTGGAAAAAAAAAATACTCACATCATTACTTGATTTTTCATTAAATTTGGTAGTTAAAAGGATGTTTAGCATCCCGACGGACGTAGAGAGGTTAGGCCATCCCAACAAGAGAGCCGTATAAATAACTGTTATTTTCTTCTTTTGGTAATGTAAAGTAGTTCAATAAACGTGACATTTGTACGAGTATTTATTGTTCCTCAAATCAAAATCCAACTGCTACACTTTTCAAGGCAGCGTGGGTACCAGTTCACCGTTTGAAAATATAATTTACAACTTACAATCAATGTAAACATTAAAACACGAAGGAAACTACATCATGTCAAGCTCAGCTCATACCTGCAAAATCGAATCATCTAAGAACCAAAGCCTATAACTTACAATCAATAATGTTTTCTGTAGACGCTCAAGACCTATAACTAAAATTACTAGTCCAACACTGTATTGATTAACACAAGGCTGGAATAAAATTTTAGCCTTTAAACATACGGACAAGACAATGAATACAGCACTCAGTTTGAAAGACTTCCCCTGTACATCACAGTACGTTTCGTCCATCAACAGATTTTCCCCAATGGAAGCACGATGTAGGATCTTGTAAGCTTTGAGGAACCTCTAATCAACATGCTCAAGTGAATTGGATCAAGTATTTGATGCCTGTAACTGAAAACTTGGACAGAGTATATAACCCTGCTTAAAATGAATCATCGCTCCAATATTGCCGGATAATGCACAGTGACCAACAAAGCCCACGCAAACGGAAACTTCATAAAGGGAAAAAACGGGGTTCACTGGCAAGCAATGAAGTTATCTAGGAAAATATCCATTACACTTGATATTTTGAAAGCTTGTCTTTTACTGGGGGCTCCAACGCAGACATACACTGGTCCCAAGCTCCGTTGCGCAGCATCTGCCACAGATCACATTCCTCCCCAGTTAGTTCACATCATCAAGACAGATTACATATCTAGCCGAAGGAGTGTTTATTGCGAGAAAAGATGAGATGAGCTAGTATCAGTAACCACCATGGGATTAAAATTAGCAGACAAGATTAAGACAAAATTGCTGGGTTAAAATCAAGCAACGTAATAAAAAAAAATCTAGACTAATCAACTAATTCAATTGCATTAACGAGAATTGTTCCTGCTCGTTAACATACATAGTAAAAATTCATTTATGTGAGCGTGCTTTGCTTCAGTCACGTTTAATAATTGCTAGACGGATGTGGCAGGCAAAGAAGCAACATGAACCTGTTTATATCCAAGTAAGACCTGGCAGACTTCATTGTGCAAGTCTTCGCTCCTTATTTCCTACAGACATACATTAACAAATTTTTTTTACAAAAACCCACAAGCGTCATAATTTTATGATGATGATTATATGGGATACATACATGCCAACTTGCAATGGCCTTGCACATAGAAACAAGCGAACTTAAACCTCCAGAAGGATTAGCCCTGACCTGAAAACAAATGGAAAGCTCCAATCAAATGGGCAGTTCAAATATTACAAACTCTAAGCGAATAGGTGCTTACCATAGCACATAGCCCTCTAAAAGCATCCTCTTTCTCTACATCGTCACGTATACTGCCACAAAACATTCAAGATAAACCAAAAGCAAGATAACTAAGATGAAACAGAGGACACCTAATTATTGCTCATTTTAAAAAGTGAAGTTCTACTGAGAGAACTTTCTACGTAAAATGTTTTTTTCCTTTTTTTTTTGGGGGGGGGTGACCGAAATTATATCAAAACAGGAACCGAGTCCAATAGGAAGTAATGAAGAAAAAAGGATGGAGTCACAAATTTCTAAGAGGATGATTATGATTTACGACCAATCATTAGCACCACAGACCAGAACAGGGCAGGGCATACATCATCACAACGCAAGTAAAAAGGGGGAAACAGTATATTTCCACATCATTAAGCAAAAGTAATAAATGGTGACAAAACAAAGAAAAAAAGTATCAAAAAACGGTAACTTACATTGACAAAGCCATGCACCAAGATTGCATGAAATGTTCCATATGTGGTGATACAAGCTCCGGACAAACCCATGCAAGTCTTCCCAGTGTTATTGCACTATTTTCTAGAAGTGACTTGTTGATGCCCTAACAAACAGCAAGACAATCAGCAATAAAACATGAGTCACAATTGAACTATTGAATTGTGTGATTAGACGGTAACCTCTGCATGTTGAAGAAGTGGAACCAGACATGATATAACTGTCAAAACAAGGGGAGAAATCTCTTGAGGAACCTGTAACCGAAATATGAAATTTAACCGTCAGAAATTATATATAACATAATAGTGCTACATATTATTTAGTTTTTGTAGTCACATTTTTATTGAAATTTCAATAACAAGAAATAAAATTCCAGCAGTGACAATGAAGTTCCAGTTGCCAAATAGTTATACCCAGTATGAACAGAATGCAAAATTTAGCATTGACATA
>JANTPZ010093065.1:0-19143 GCA_025593235.1 Vachellia pachyceras
GCCGGAGAATAAATCTTCAAACAAGGTGGCCAAGGAGAGGTTTGACACACCATAAGGTTTATTTTCCGAAGGTGGTCAGCATTTTAAGAAGAAAATAAAGGAAGGAATTTTGGTCATTTAACATCAAAGCATAATTTCATTTTGTTATTAAATAAATTAACTGAAATTTTAAATCTTGAGACTAATTAGAAATTATGCTCTTCATGTGGGTTTTACCGAAATTCTTCCTTTTTTTTAATACTTGGATGAGAAAAATATTATTTTTCAATTTGGGCCCACAAGTATGCATGAGGGTAAATTTGAATGAGAATGAGAAGCATGTGAAGATTGGGATGCACCCCAAAAAAATAAAATAATACCTCTCCTCGATACTAACTAATATATAAGTTAATTGATTTTCTTAAATATTAAGAGAATCAATTACTAATATATTTATCATTTTTTTAAAATAATTTAGCTGATCTATAAATTTATATATAATATAATAATATATAATTATTTCAAAATATGTAATATAATTAGGTATTTATTTAGCTCTTTAAATCACACTCTTATTTTAACTAGCGAAGCAATAATTAGTTATGCACAAACCTTTGAGCCGATAGCTCTTCAAGCACTTTATACAGCTTGATATTAATACTTCAACTAAAACTTACACATCCAAGTTGGTCAAAAAAAAACTTACACATCCAACACATGGGATAAAGTCATTAAGTGTTTTTCTTTTTCTTTTTTTACTTCCACTAGCAACTTTCATTTCCAAGTCTTGTTTATTAAGAAGCAAGTTCATAGCTTCAAGTTGTATCAGCCAAAAAATACCCAATGTGTAACAGCTAGTATTTACAGTACATGAATCAGAAATCCAGAGAAAAGAGAGATGTAGAACAGTAGAAGGAACAGAGATCCAAAAAATACCCATTGCAACAAAACAATCTGAAGGGGCAATGGGTTATTGGATGCAGCAGGAACAGAGATTTGAATTTGAACAGGTGTCATATAACACGAGAAGATCCGAACAAATAAGAGGTAAAAAAAGAAACATAGAATCAACTCAAACAACATATAGGGCTCCATTTTTTAAATTTAGATTTGATTTTAAAATCTAGGTTTTACCTCAAAATCGAGGTTTTGTCCAAACAAATTTTTTTTTTCCAAAAGTTATTTTGGTTACAAAAACTCAGTTTAAAATCTAGACTTTCTTTTTCCTACTTTTTCCTCTTTCTCTTTCTTACTTTCCTCTTTCCTACCCACTTTTTTACCTCAAAATCCGTCAAAGCTAATAACTTTCCAAACATAAATCACTTTTTAAAACCTATATTTTAACTCGGAATATGTAAAAGCTATTTTTCAAATTTTATTCTCTAAAACTTAGATTTTACTTCAAAATCAGTAAAAAGTTATTTTCAATCTTAAGTGAATGAGGCAAATGAGGCACCGTAGATGAAGTCACCTCAACAGTGAAATGTGGGACACAACGTATAATGGAGCCAAATAAAACTTGGTCCATTCGAAACATGCATAGAGTGAGGGAGAGATGGGGCCACTTGCCACAAGTTGATTTGAGAAGGGGAAATATATAAACTTCAGAAAGCAATCAATGGCACAACCCACTAACCACAACTCATAGTCAGACCAAAAATCAATCTCAAAGCCCAAAACCTACAGTCACTTCCATTGCTTTCTCTCTCTCTCTCTCTGAGGGGAAAAAATCACCCAACAACACAAAACTTGAGCTTTGAGTTTTTAGAGCGTTTCCTGCACATTCATGGACCCTACCAACCTTCAAGTTTAATTTCAGTGATGAACCTACCCTCCCCCCAAACAGCCTGGAACAAGAGAGAAAATGAACAATAGATTTTAAAATCAAGTTTGTTCTTTTACCTGCAACAACAGAGATGTTCTTGCCTTTATACCGTTCAACGAACAAATCGATTGTGTCCTTGAAGGCTTTTGGATCCAGCAACAGAGTCGTGATATCTTGGAACATAATACCTACCATTGCAGAGAAAGAGAAAAAATTAAAAGAAGACATAAAAACCAGGAAAGTGAAAACAGAGCACAGGAAGAAGAAATCCTGCAGAGAAAAGAAAACAGAGCAGGAGAACAAAACTAAAGTTTTAAAACTGGTGAGCATATTGGAACCGGTAAGGAAATGCAGAAGCAGAACAAGAATAAGGAACAAACCGGGTTTCGGAAAATTAGGGACGACACGAATCTTAGTTCTGATGCCATGGATACGAGGATCCTCGTCTCCGTAATCCGACATTGTATAATGATCAGAGAGAGCAGAGGGAAAGAGAGAAAGGAGGCTCCTTTAGCTCAAAGGAGAAGAAGCAAATTTGAGGATGAAAGAAACACAGAGACCAGGAAGAGTGAATATAATAGTAAAAGTGAAAGAGGAGGATGAAATAGAATAAATGAGAAGTGGAGAGAGAGGAAGAAAAAAGTGATGATATTTATAGCAGAGGAAGGGCATTCTCGCTCTGGTTTGTACAAGATCCTGTTCCGTTGAGTGGTAGATAGATAACCAAATCTACAAAATTAGTACGCTGGCCCACTCCTTATTTGTGTCGTCCCTCAAAAGGCTAAATACATGCTAAGGGAGATATAAAGTGGAGTGCGGAGACCACACTAGAGGACAAAGCCTAATAAGAAAGATACTTAGGACTGGGTACTTCTGGCCAATGTTGCAGAAGGATGCCCAAAGTAATGGTATGACGCTGCGACAGGTGTCAACGCTTCAACCACGTCTCCCATCAACCCCCCTGAGACACTCCATGCCATCGCTCCAGTATCGCCCTTCATGAAGTGGGGGATGGACATGATCGGTGAACTTCATATGGCCTCTGGAAATGTCATTTATATGCTTGTAGTGACCGATTATTTCACCAAGTGGGTGGAGGCAGAATCCTACACTGAGATCCAAGATGGTGTGGTAGTTGAGTTTGTTTCGCAGAACAGCCTATCCAGGTTCAGCCTATACAAAGAGACCACCTGCAATAATGGTTCTCAGTTCATCTGAGGGCTTAAAAGCGATCGATCTTCATGGCCAAGTCATAATACTATGTGTTAATCTGATGAGGGCTTAAAAGATCTTTCTCACTTCTAGCCTTTTGCTACTTTCTTAGATGCTTACAAAAGGAAGTCTTTAAGCGAGTATCCTTACAAATTTTCATTTTTTTTTTGGTTTCAAAGCAGAAAATAATAGGTGCTAAAACAAAAGGTGGAATCACTAGGCTCCACTCTTGTCCAATCTCTTACACACGAGATACACTTTTCGTATAAATTGTCAATACATATAAACACCATTGTAAACTTTACAACAAGAATCAATATTTAAGTATTGAAATAAGATCCAATTTTCCCATCAAAATTTTTAGGGTTAATGTGTAAATTTATTTCAGAATTTTTTTTTAGAAAACAATGTTACTGGAAGTTTTTTTAGTAGCAATATTACCTTGAATGTTCAAAATGGAGTAGTCTTACCTCATTTTCTTAAAAAACTAAGGTTGACCGTTAAAAATTGTGGTTAAATATTAACATTTTTAATGGTAAAGGATCACATTACTCTATTTTGAGGCTTCAATTGAAACATTACTCCTAACAAAACTTTCATCCCTAACCCAAAATTATATATACAAGCTGTGGATTCTGAATCTTTTTTATTTAGTGTCACCTCGACATTGTTTAAATAGAAGTAATGTTACCCTACTTTAATGGTAGCCAGACGAACTTCTACCATGTCAGATATTATGTCACATATAGTGCCACACGGGCATGACTGTAATGTTTACTTTGATAATTTTTATCTTAAAAGTTTACAGGAAAGGAACAGTGTTACTGTGTGATAAATTAGCCATCTCACCTAAATTTAACTGTGAAAAGGACTGTTGAAGATGCATAATGAAGTAAATGACAGAGACCATGAAGCATGTGGGAAATAAACATCAAAGAATGGGGTAGAAGCATAAGGAAAACAGTTCTCTTTATGAGATGCTCCCCTTCATATCTTACAATGCAATCCACATTGGGCTCACTCCACATGCTTTCCTGCTAAGCAATCTTTCTGCAGTGTTATGCCTGTGATACCCACTGTAATATCAAAGAACAATCAAATTTGAATTGCATGCAAAATTTTATTTGATGGATTGAATTACAAGAGTTGGAAATTTATGTTTGACTTTGACCAATTCAACTTGTTTGTGGTGATGCTGAAAGAAAAAGGAATGAATCAAAACCAATAGTCAAGTGAGCAAATCGCTTTTCACGTACTTCATTTTAAAACTTACGAGGTGATATTGCTCGTTTGCGAAAATTTATGAGTAAGGATGAACAAAGGAGATAGCATGGTCATGTACACTGAAATCATATGTGGCATAATGTTCAATGAGGCATACTTCTGTTTGGTTATCATTAGAGTAAGTTAACATTGCTCCTATTTTAACACTTTTAAAATAATATTATATCCAAAAAAAAACTTTTGAATACCTCCAGCTCATGCACAAAAAAAAAAAATCCCGCATTTGTTACGAACATGTGTTGATTTGATTGGAAATAAGTATATGTAAGTTTGTTTTCATCAAAAAATACAATTACACTTATATTAACAAAGAGAATTCTGGTAAAAAAAGTTACAGCGAATGCAATATTTGAAGTTAAGATGATCCCTTATGATCCATCCTTATATAGGTAAACAATACTTTTCATAAACTAAAGTTTAAGTGAATTGGGATTTGGATGCTTACCAAATTTAGAATATATCTCAATTTAAAAAACATTTATTGAAGTACTTATAGATAAATCAATATTAAACTCTACTTATTGGTATTTTAATTTTTTTTATTAAGGATTGGGTTTTGGAGGCTTACCAAATTGAGTAGATGACTTAATCAGAGATTTCTTGAATTTACCAACGTGATTTAAATTTTTTCCATTTTGGTTAGTGTTATATGTGGTTATCCCATTTTTGTTTGTTGAAAAAATTTTAGGAAAGGGGTTGGCACACCCACGATTTAAGGGCAGTGCCCCTAACTCATGATCCACTGGGGTCATTTCAATCTACCCCCGTGCATGATAGGTAGGACACCCAGCTTCACTTAGTTGTAGAGATGCCTCCCCAAGCGCTGTGGCTGAAGCCACGAAGTGGCTTCTTCCAGGATCGAATCCTTTCCCTTTTATGTGAGAGTACTGACCTAATCCTTTATCAGCTGAATCCACGAACGATGAGTATTATCCCATTTTTTAACTATTAGAAAAATACTTTAAATTTATAAACATGAAGACTGCAATTTGCAGGGCAAATGGGGAATCCTTGACCGTTGACTTCTAGCACACAACTTTTAGAGACTCGTTTTGTGAGGTAAAAAATAAATCAAAATTGCACTCATTTGGGGGTTGAATTTCTCAACATATATATAAATGAGTACTTGAGTCCCTAATATGAAAATTAATTTGGATTTAATTTGACCCTGAATAAAAAATATCAATTTATTTTATCTATTATATTTAACATTTTTTAAAATAATAGACCTAGCTTACACACATATATATATAAATATTATACACGGGTATTTTAAGGGAATCAATGACATTTACTATAATTAATTATCTTTAACTTATCCTAATCAATTAAGTAGCTCTAGCATTAAAAACGAGATGAAGTATAAGATACTTCTTACTAGGGCAAGAGGAATAGTTAAATCATTTAAATATTATAAAAGAAATAAAATAAGATGCAAGGGGAAAATTAGTTTATTAAAAAAATCTCTTGGATATTTGGAATACATTGCTTTCCATAAGGAATGTATTAAACAAGACATAAAAAGAGAGATATATATATATATATATATATATAGATTCTCTTCAGCAGCCTAGCTAGACTGAGAAAGCCTGTTCGGTTCACTAAAGAAGAAGCAAAGAAACTGCAGGAACAAAGACCTCTTTTTTTTTTGGCCAACAGGAACAAAGACCTCTTAGATTCCGCAGATAATAACATATTCATTTATACATATCTTTGTCTTCAAAAGATGTGAGAATCTGCACTCAAATCTCCTGTGGCATTTGCAATTTGCTTACTTTCATTTGCGTGAGATAGGTCTGGCCAAAAAAGATTTGCGTGAGATAGGGTAATATAGACCAAAGTTAGATGTAAGAAATAACAATTTTTTAGCATCTGCCATCTCTGCAAGTGTTTAAAACAGATCTTACAAAGTGTTTGGGAATCCTTTGAAAGAAAATAATTTATGGATTTTAAGAAGAATTTATGGAATCTAAGAATAATTTACAGATTTTAATACAGTTTTATCTTATTTTACGTGTACTGTTGGAAAGAAGTTCTCCTCAAACATACATAGTAAATCATGTTGTAGCTTGTGCATGCCTTTTCTCTTCTGAATATTTCCATTAAAAAAGGAATAACAATTTTTTGAAATGTTATTAATTAAAGAGCTATTCAATTTAATGAATTAATTATACCAGGTAAAAATTCAGGAACCAAAATTTGCCAATCCATCATATGTTGTAGTGGCACTCCATCAAAGCAATTATTTTATGGGAAACGTTTTGTTAAGGGAAGTGTTGAGAATCACTTGCACTTACAAAACAACTTATCAAACTTCTAGATCTATAATATACTATATTTTCACCATTTAATATCATACTCAATTAATTTTTTGAAATGTTAAAAAATGTTGAATAAACTACCCAATTATAATATATATTATAATATATTTATGTTTATTATTAGATTATATATCATTTTGTAAAATCAAACAATTGTTCAAAATAATAAATATATCAGTTAATTAACTTCTTTAATTTTTTTAAAAAATCAAAAGGTTTTCATATTATAAAACGAAAGGAGTGATTTAGTAAGATATTTCTTTCTTATTTTATGCATTCTCAAATACCTTTGTTTATATTGCTTCTCCCTCTTCTTTTCGTAGTATCCTGTTTGGTAACCATGGATTTATTTTCATAAACACGTTTAACAGTGCTTTTCCGCAAAACGAGACAATCTCCTCCACATATTTACCCCGGCTTATATGAATAAGCATTTATAAGTGACTTATGGCAATTTGTTAAACGGGTAATGTTTTTCTCCTATTTCTTATACTACTATATGTAATTATTTTATCTTATTGGTTTCATTTTGTCTTTTCCCTAAACAAAAAATGAAATATCTATATTCTATGTGAGTAAAGGGTTTCATTACACAATGGTTGGGAGCTTTGGGGGCATATTCCTTAGCATCTATTTGCACGTCGGTTAAAGTGCTTTTCAGTGTTAACTTTTGTTGTGCTTTCTGATATTGAAAAGATTGTTGCGTCCTTCTTCATCTCTATTTATATATACACGCGCGCACAGACACATACACGGTCGAGCTTAGAAATTAATACGTTTTTGCATATATATATATATATATTTGTGTATGTATCTCTCTCTCTCTTCAAAGTTCAAAATAAACTCGTCATTAAATTTTGGAGTTACCTGCTCTTTTCCATATCTGAAGCATCTTAATTTCACCGTCATGTAAATTCGTTTGTGTGTTTTGAGAAATTTGTTGGGAGAAAAGAATTCCGTTAAAAAAAGGGTTTATGAATTTCTAGATGGTTTTACGGATTTTAAGATGGTTTTTAGGAATTTCGAAATGATTTTAACAGATTTTAAAATGGTTTTATCTCGATTTGTGTACACCGTATGGGGAACGAAGTTTTTAAAGAAGCACTTCATATCCTTTCTTCTTAAATACAATCCACTTTCATTATGGCTATATTTTAACATATAGAGGTCAAAAGAAACCACCAATCTACATGTAGGACATAATTTGTAAATTACGTAGAGGAAGATGATATATGTGATATATTTGGTTTGTAATAAATAATTTTGTTGCCAAATCATGATTAGATATATATATCGATATATACAGACATATAATTAGCTTATATTGAGTTGCATGTGGCACAATATTTTACTTTTTTTTTCACTTCAAAGTTAGTGAGAATGCTTAAATACTCTCTTAAACCCTAAACATAGGAGTTAGATGATAATATTATTTTAGTCCTAAAATTGAAGGCATCAATTTACTATTATCTTTAAAAGAAGTATCCTGTTATTGCACATATAAATGATAGTTTCGGCAAAAAAAAAAGATAGTTTCTACTAATAAGGTAGCTTTCAATACAAATAGTTAAATTCAGGTAAAAAAAATACAAATAATTAAATGATGTATTTTAAAGAAATCAATATACCTTTTTCTCACCGATAACAACAAACTTTAAGGTTTGGATATAAATTTGGCTTGACTCGCAAAATTTTCTTTATCATACGTTATTTGAAGATAAGAGAATGAATTTGATGTTGTTATTATATGTTAAATGAATTAACAGCGAGGAGTATTTATAAACCGTAAATTGATGCATTTAAATGGCACCTCTTTGACGCCGTATGCTTCTTTAGTTAAGTTATTTGTCTATTTGAGAACGCAGTAGAGAAATACTTTTATGTAAGTCGAAGTAAATATATGGATGCGATTATTTCGTTTTATGAAAAATATTGTTCAACATACTTTTATCTTTTATAAACGTTGCAAACAAGTCACGTATCTCCAACAAAACTGTTATTTAAATTAACTTTTATATGGAGAGCAGCCTTTTCATTAAAAAGAACGCAACCTTCGCTAAGTGGCGATTACCGCATAGCCTTGCATAGGTGGTTTTAAGAACACTCCACTTTTATATTGAAAATATTCTTCACATGTTATACTTACCAACTGATTTTCTTCATTTTATATATAATTGAATTGAACATTTGATTTTGAAATAAAAAGGTGGAGGAGGCAAGGCTGGAAAAGTGAAGGAGGGGAGATCTTAGAGGATCTAGAAGTGGAAGTAAAAGGCAGAGAGTGGCAACACAAATACAAAGCCACATCAATCTCTTGTTTTGTTTTATGTGCTACTCATGCACGGATTCTGCAGCTCACTCAGAATTTTGCTGATAGCGACCATGGCACCCAGCAAATATATATAAAACCCTATTTGTATTCTCTCTCTAGACACAAGCGACCAAAAATAACTAGCACAAGAAGCCAAAACCTTGGTGGTGTTCATGTTTTTAAACGCGCTTGGATCAAGGGAGAACCTAAATTTTCAATATAATTTACTATCTATATGTATTTACGTGAGGTGTGTTATATATTAATTTATGTGAATATATTTTTGTAACAATAAAACATATAATACCGTTATTCCTGTATTATTTTATAGCATGTGATATCTTGAATCTACCTTACTTTATTTTCAAAAGATTTACAGAGTGTTTGAACAAAACTTTACCACCAAACATTTAACATTATTGCATTTTCAGAATTCATCAAACTCGAGAATCCTGATTAAACTGATATAACCTCTGGATATAAGCTCTTTGCTACTTGAAGTAAGTGATTGATGGGAGGTCAACTTTTAATCTGTGTTGGTCCTAGCGTGGTGATTAATGGATCAAATTAATTAGTCGGTTACCACTACGTCATATGCAATGTTGACATGCCTTCCAATAATATATATTATAATGAATGATATAAGACAAGATTATATATTCATTATGCAATGATATAAGACAAGATTATATATTCATTATGCCTGTCTTATTCATTAAGCATGAATGTTAGTTGGTTTTCATAAAAGGAGGGGAAAAATTTAAAAACCCATTTTTTAATATTCAGTTAGTGCGTATTTGGTTTCGTATATGCTTTTTCCAAAACATATATATACTGTTGGGTCGGTATATATTGTAGAGCAAAAACAAATTATACTGTGCCATTAGTTTTTTTTATGGAACACAGCTTCCCGTAAATAAAAGGAAGATTACTTCGTGTATATTTAGGAAATCATTCCCCCAATGGTACACGTAAATCAAGATAAAAGTATCTTAAAATTTGTAAATTCTTTTCGGAATCTATAAACTCTTTCCCCCAACAAATTCCTAAACACGCACTTCTAGGCTACATATACATATAAAAACACACATCAAACCCAAAATCCTATTTATATTATATGATAAGATATCACTTATGATGAGTATCTTATCATTTGTTAGATAAAGCTATTGAATGTGGACTTTCTCACATCAAATTAAGTGCGCACTCACTTAATATCCTAATAATTTCTTTCTCAAGTCAAATGTGAGTCTACGATTAATCAAACAAATAAGTTTTGTCATATACTAGAGATGTGACAAATATAGATCAGCAAGTCCATGCTAAAGGTGAAGTAAATAAAAATGGCTGATTCTGAATACAGATTTCAAACAATGTGGCAGATTTTTTTTTGTACAAAAATTTTAGGAAAGAGGTTGGGCTCACTTACGATCTAAGGGCAAGTCACCTTACTTATAATTAATTGGGCATGTCTCTGTGGGCACTGGAGCATGTCAAGCAGCCATTTAGTTTTAACCACACAGGTAGGTCAACCCAGCTTTACTAAGCTGTGGTGATGCCTCCTCAAGCGCCGATGCCTCCTCAAGCGCCGCAACTGGAGCCACAACAAAATGACACTCCCTAGGATCTAACCATCTCCCTTTAGGTGAGAGTACTAGCACAATCCTTTACCAGGATAAAATCATGGCCAATAACCAATTTTTGGGCTTCAAACAACATGCAATTATAGTTTTTGATTATTTTTCTTAAAAGCCTTATCGTAATGAGATTATGATACTATGTACCGTTTGTTTTGAATGAAAACAAGGGGAACTAGAAACTAATTAATCATATGAATTATTAAACCCATTTTTAACATATACAAGACTGCCACTCTAAGTCAAGTTCATTCACACTTTCATCTAGAAATTCACTATATCCTTATCCAATGTAATTAAAGAGTAGATGAAGTAGAGAGGTGCATTTTTTTTATGAAATAAAAAAAGTTGTGTGGCTCTCCGGACATGTATACCTAATGCACTAGTTGTCTCAAAGCTTCATTTAATTTCTTAAAAATACTGTAATTACATGCAATTCACCAAATTATTACTTAATTATATATAATATACAAAATTTTATAGAAATTTTTATATTGTAAAAATTAAAATAGCCTTTCGACTTGTATAATGGAATATGTTCGGAAGATTAATGATAGAATAAAAATTTAAAGATTTAATGAAGTTATAATTTTTAAGTGCTTCCTAAACATTATCTACTGCACGAAAAATTAGCTACAAAATCAATAAAAGTTTTCCTTGATATTGAAGAAGATAGTCACAATTATTCAAGCAGTCGGATTCTAATAAAGTTTCAAACAAGTTAAGTTTTTTATACACCGGAAATACAAACAAATTAAGCTTACATAGACATATCTATATAAATAATCCGCAGAATATAAAAAATGATGATAATATAATATGTGACTAATAAATTAAAATTGAATATTCCATCGAATGATATAAAGTATAGACGCTCTGTAACTTATAGAAGAAAATTTTAGAACTAAATTATAGATGAAGTATTTATATGCCCAAGTTATACTTAGATCTATTATTATGAAGTTCCTGTGTTTTTATTTATGAGTGTTGGCTCCAAACTTTTGTGCCTTGTGTTGCATATATTTTCTACCATAAGTTATTCAACAAGCAATAATGATAATTGTATGCCAAAAAAACTGATTTGGACTAATCCAATTCAAGGCTCAGTCCGTAAGCCCAACCAAAGACGTGATCCATCTAGAGGTTCAACAGTCGGATTTCAAGAGAACACGTGGAGTCTCTCTAATAGCTCAGACGACCTGCCGCCAACATCCCCAAACATTATATATTAGTTTATAAGTCAGGCAAATTAACACTGAGAAAAATGATAAATATATCAGTTAATTAGTCTACTTAATCTCTTCAAAATAAGTCAAATGACTCTTATATTAAAAATCAGAGCTAGTATATAAAAGTTAAATAACTAATTCATTTATATTAAAAAATTAGTCAAATTATTTATTCCTAATAAATCTATGTCGGTTTCCCTAAAATATCCCTCTTGTTCATGTGCAAACCATTCATAGTTTAAAAACTAGGGAAATTTACTTTTGAGTCCCAAATAAGGGACTTATTTATCAAATGGTCCCAAATTTTAAAATATTTAAAAAATGGTCCCATTGACAACATAAGGTGTTGTCAATACAGCACATGGTGTTGTCAGGGGTTGTCAAGTGACAACACCATGCACTGTACTCGTGTTGTCAATGGGACCATTTTTTAAATATTTTAAAATTTGGGACCATTTGCTAAATATCTTCACTATGTGGGACCAAACAGTAAATCTCCCTTAAAACTACCTTACTATGTGCAATCAACATGACTATATACTTAGGAGAAAAATTATAAATATAAAATCTAGATTTACCAATGTGTTGTAGGGATGCAATTGTAAATGTCAAATTCAAATTTTAAACTTAACAATAGAATTAAAATCAATTGCAATTGTTAATCTCTCATCAGATAGTGAATCAATATTTCAATTTTCTACCCAAAAGATGTGCCACATTTAGTACAGTACCTCAAAGAGGATGCCTTCAGTAAAATGATTCATACTTTTAGTATAAAAAATAAACTTTATTTTAAAGAAATTGTATATGTTACATTCGCAAATTCCATTGACATTTATTTATTTATAATTACATGTATCTTTCTATTGGAGGTAATTATACTCAAAGTATTTTTGTGTACTGATTGTGGACACATTTTAATAGGAATTTGAATATTGATTCATTGTGTTGTGATATACTAACTTGCTCTGAGTTGCTTTAACCAATATATAACTACCCATAATTGTGTGTGTTCAATGAGTCGTTTGCTATATTTTAGGAAACCCAAAACATATTTTCTACAAAGAATGAAATTAATTTAATTTAAAAAAAAAGGAGAGAGGAAGTGTATTGAGCCAAAGGATGTGTAGCCTTTTATTTTAGGAAAAGGACTTTATAGTTTTCTATTTTATTTCGAATGCTGGCTTCATTTTGGGCTGTTGTCCAAAACCTTGACTGGCTGTAGTTGTTGGGTCACATGACCGACCGTTTTATTTTATTGGGAAAAAACTATCTATGGTCCATTAATTTGTTTTACTCATGTGTGTTAGAGAGAAAATGAATTTTTATTCTATTTATAAGTCATTTAATTTATTTTTCATATAAATGTACAATTTTACCTTTTTTTATACTGTGATGACTTTATATTTATTGGGTATAACGTATATTATTAAAATTACTTGAATATTTGTTTAATTTTATTGCTTAGTGGCTTGTAGACCCAATCCACTAACCTGTCAAATATAGGGTCTGAATTGGCTAAACTTGAGTTGATTTTAATGTGGGTCTTTTGAGCTTGCACTTGCGGGCTGCGGCCCGTAATGGGCTAATCCACACTTTTTTAAATTTAATTTTGATAAAAATATTTTTTTTATTTTGCATTTAATTAAAGTAAAATTTACAATTAGGTCATAAATAGATGAACTAATAAATAAAAGGTCCAAAAGATTGATAAAATTACTATAAGATCCTAGCAGTACTTGGTCCAGTTGTCATTAACAACCTCACCAGCTGTCAATAACAACTGGACCAGTTACTGTTGGGACCTGATGATAATTTTGTCAATCTTCAGGACATTTTGTTTATTAATTCTTTTTGTTGGGACGTGATTATAAATTTTCTAAATTTAAACATAACCTCTTTTTTTTCCGTTAGGAGATTTTCTCTAAATTTAGTTTTTAGTTTTCTTTTATTGATTCATCATCTTTATTAGGGTTGGGAAAACGGGTTGGGCCCGCGGGCCCAACCTGCCAACCCACCTAATCTTGGCGGGCTTGAGCTGACGAAATGCTAGCTCGCCAAGGGGCGGGCTACTTTCAACCCGTCCTGCTCAACCCGCCGTTTTTTTAAAAATACATATTATATATATTTTACTTTTTTTTCATCCCAATATTTTTTATAAAGGAAAAAGTAATATTAAACTCTATTTTAAGGAAATTATTAAAAATTTATTGATGAGATTGAAAAGAGAATAATGTAAATATATTATCTCATAGAAAAAATTGGATAAAAAAAGAAAAAAGAAATTCATTTCTAATTTTTTTTAAAAAAATAAAAACCTGCGGGCTCGGGTTGCAGTTTTGCAACCCGCGGGCTGGCCCGTTTTTCATCACTGATCTTTATATGATAGAATAATATGAAAAGTAGATTATATATTTACAAGTTTTTGGGTTAATTTCATTGTATAAATTTATGAAAATATAAAATAATTTAAATTTAGTCTATAAAAGTTTGTGGTTTAATTTGAAAATCAAAAGTTCTGCCAAAAAGTTGAAGATTTCAAAAATGTTAAAAAATAAAAGATGCTAGTTAGCATGCCAATTCGTCAACTTGTGGGAAGTCAACACAAACCATTCCACCCAATTAAACAGCAAATACATTATTTGAAAAATCAGAGCATTTAAAAAATGACATAATTGTTTGTTCTATGATCAAAAGCTAAGAATCAAAGTCTCAACCGTTTATTTGAAAAAAAAAATCAGAGCATTTATTATTCACATTAATTCAACTCGTCACCTTCTTTTAAGTACAGCCCCACAAATTATTGAAAAGTTAATTTTATCATATATGGTTTTTAGTGAAATTTTGCCCATAAAACATTTCATTAATGGAATGATCGCCCTAAATACATAATACCGAGTGTTACTGAAAAATATTTTTTTTTGATACACTGAAAAATAATTTAAACACCAAGTGCTACTAAAAAGATAATTTTGGATGGTAAATGTAACTTAATGTTTTTCATTTACAATTTTTAAATATAAAGTCGACTCTGCATTAAACTAACAAATAAATGTTGCCACTGACTCTTAGCGCCCACCCACCGTTTAATATACAGTGAGAATAATTTCTTAAAATTAATACAATTTTTAGTCCATCTATAACAACTAGTTATCTTAAAATGATTATAATTGAGACTTTATATTTAAAATTGAAATGAATTCTCCAAACCTAAAAAGCATATATGTATATATAGTAGTATTTATATATAATTAATATTAATAATATTGTTGAGGAATATTGGTTTTTCTAGGATGACATTTCCCCCCGACATCAAGGTTTTTACTTTGGTTTATAATATAAGATTTTAACGTATTGTGCTTTGTTATAATTTTTCTCACAATCTATTACTATTGATTATATATATTAGGGGGGTTTATTAGTGGGTATAATGATTAAATGGGATATCACACATTTATTATAAATAACCAACTCAACCAAATTTTCTAATATTCATGAATTAGTTATTTTTTCACCGAAAAATATGTATTCTATTATCAATGAGAGATTAGCCGAGCAGTAATACAAAAGATGTCCAACTATGAATCGTTAATCAAAACAAAGCTACAACTAATACTAATTCCAAAGTACTCAACAAGTTCAAACTGTAGATTTCAACACTTGTAAAAATAAAAATTAATCCGATCTAATGTTACTGTCCTTAAGAGTTATTACGTAACTACATGTTAAGAAGGATGCAACAACCCATGATTAAATGTATTATTCTTGTAAGATAAGGTGAGTAGAACGTAACATCAAAAGTAATATAACTTAGCAGATAGGATAATATGTTAGGGAAGGAAGAGATGTGCACAAAAACTCAAGTACAATGTGTTAAGATTCTCATTTGATACCCTTATTATATCAGCAATTGCAAAACTATTCAAAACCTAAAAATGCTCAGTCGGTGATGCGAATGCGTGAGTTTTGAATCAGACCATAAAACCATGATAATGACAAAACTGTACGTTGCTTTTATCTAGGGTCCGTTTGGCAAACTGCCATAAGCCACTTATAAGTGCTTATTCATACAAGCCGAGGCAAATATGTGAAGGAGATTGTCTCGTTTTGCAGAAAAACACTGTTGAACGTGCTTATGAAAATAAGCCACTGCTTGTCAAACAGAATCTAATGTTTATAGCATCAGTTTTCGATCTTAACGTACAATGACATCATTGTTTTTAATAATAAAAAAAAAGCAAACATTCATGGCCATAGATTGATTTCCAGTATTTTGCTTTTATCAACCAGTTTTTTTTTTGCCAACATCAACCAGTATTCAATCTTAACAATAAAGTACAATGATAGCATTTCTTTTAATAATAAAAAAAGTAAACATTCAATAACTATGGATTGATTTGAAATAAGGTAATTAATGGTGACAATAAATCAATTTAAAAGGGTCAACATTCACATTAAACTAAACTAAAAGTTGACAATTATGAATTTTAAAAACACATTAAAACTCGTTTTTCCCCTTATGAACCAATGTATAGATGACATGTAATTAAACACACCCTTTATAGTGTATTAAAAGGAATACATGTTGATCCAAAAAATTAGCCTTTTTCAAATTTTAGGTTCCACATTAAATGCAGAAACTTCCTGATTAAAGCTTTATTAAGAATATTTCTATAAAATACGTGTTTGGAAATCCGTTGCGAGAGTGATGTTACGCAAGTCAAGATAAGTATGTGAAAGAAATTTTGTCTCAACTTGTGTGTAATGTGGTTTCAACTTGAAACCTAAACAAGCACAAAGCTTTTAATAAAAAGGTGCCCAATACACTACTAGAAAAATGCGATTTAGCGACGGAAAATCCATCGCTAAATGGCTATTTTTCGTCGCTAAAACGAGGGTTGCTAATATTTTCCGTCGCTAAATGGAAATTTTCTGAAGGAAACTAACCATTTAGTGATGGATTTTTCCGTCGCTAAATAACATTTTTCTAGTAGTGATAATTAGCTTGCACATAAAGGGTAAGGGAAAACTGCCGGATTTATCTCTAGTAACCTTTATCATGTGCAAGTTCTTTTCTTCTCTTAGCTCATTTATTAGTCTAAGATTATATTCACTTAGATCCTACAATCCCAAATAATGTGTGGCTTTTCCTTTAACACATGGCATACGATATTTACAACGTACAAACTGCTTATTTACAACACATAGTATCTAGCTGCTTTCTTTTTTATGGCATCCTTCGCTGTGATAAGAGAGAGGGGGTGTTGGTACATCTACCCACCCAGTCCAATGGGGCACAACCCCTTACGAAACATTCATAGCAATACAATCTGCTGCAGAGTTTGCTTCCCTACGTGAGAAAGAAACAGTCAAATTCTCATCGGAAGAGATCCAATCATGGAGAATCAAGCAGCTTTCCCATTCATCACAAAATTCCTTCTTGTTTGTTTTTTATGCATTAAAATGGAACACATCCTCTTTTACTTCATTTACTGTCACAGAGGCTTCATTCTCCACCCACTCAACACCTCCATCCTTTTTGTTTTAGGATTTCATTTCTCCTTCTTCTCTTAATTGTTGATAGGTGAAATGAGCTATCAAATTTTAATGACTCTTAGCATATTTTGCATAAGCCTTAAAAAGAGCAATATAATGAAATGGAGGGAGCACCAAAATCATCATTACAATCAGGGCTCTAAATTGCTAAGGCTGGGTAGGGCAAGGTTCATGCTCGATGCATATAGCCTGAAAGATGAATAAGCTGCATTTTAAAGCCCATTATTTGGTGCTATGCATTAAAAGTCAGCATCATCTTGAGTTGGACGAAGACAGATTTTGTTGACGATATTGGTAGGAATAGTTCTTTAAAGAATACAAGAAGAAGAGATGAAGAAGATGAAAAGGAAAGTTGTACACAATGTCTCCAAGGCGTGTGCAACACTTTCCTTTAGGCTTAATTCACCCCATCTATTCCTATATTATAGGGTGCAAGTTGGGTTAACCGGTGAATTTCCTGCATGATACAATAGAGACCCTTGAGTATGGATTGCACTCCCTACACTCAAGCCAAGACAACAAAGGCTTTTACAAAGTGATAGTTTGTCTTTTTCTAAGTGTGCACTCAAAGAGAAAGGCAATAAGTTTAATATTGTTGTGAGGAAAATTGTATGTAGAATTGTGTGCAGAATTGTGTGTAGAATTGTTTGTCCAAATTGAGAGAAGGGGAGGGTATTTATAGAGTATGGAGAGATGCCTTGAAATGGTACCTTTTGGAGATAATATCTTTTCAATTAAAGGTCACAACCACACCACTTCAAAAAGTCATAACCATAATGACTTTTCAATGAAAAATTGCACCTTTATAATATGTAAGGATACATGACTTTAGAATTATAACCCCCTACACAGCCCTTCAAATAAACTAATTAATTTATAAGGACACAACTTTATAAAAAATCACATCTCTTCCTTTGAAAAATTACATCCTTTCATTTTTTAAAAGTACTCCAACAATCCCCCATCATTTTTTAAAAATGATCAAAACTCTTATCACTTCGGAAATCTCATGTTGTCAGTAAAGTACCTCAAGGATTTGAACCTTTACCTAAGTAAGACACGGTTTCACCCATCCAAAATAATATGGTAGACTAAGCTTTGAACTAATTATCCCATGTGAACATGTGTGCGTGAATTACGCATGGGATCTCGGGCCATTGTATGCCACTTTAAACGACACGTTCATGGCCTTGTGTCCATATCCTTTTCATGAGAGCTTTCAGAGTCAAGCCCTTAGACTCTTAGAAGCAGCCTCACTTCACTCTCTTATAGGTAGACTCCGTCAAGAGCACCACCATGTTAAATGCTCTAGCAAATATATGCTTACAGGTCTATTAAGAGCTAAATTAATGCTCAACCTTTCCCCTTTTAGTCCCATGGTTACCAAGTATTTTCCAACCTTGGGATGTATAGAAAATGTCAAGTACTTGCAATCATTCTGATAGCGTACTTTCACCATTGAACTCAAGACTTGATATGATGGTCAAGTGTGAGTTGGGTTTCCACTATTAATGATCAAGGTTTATAGGGCTTTAGACCCATCCACTTTGATGTTTTTAACACTATATCCCTTGTCAGACCTTTCGTCAAAGGATCTACAAGATTTAATTCAGATTTTATATAACTTATGGAGATTACACCATTTAAAATCAAATCCTTTACAAAACTATGTCTAAGGCCAATATGCCGCAACTTTCCATTATAAACTTGGATATAGGCTCTTGCAAGAGCAGATTGACTATCACAATGGATAGATATTGGTGCCATCGGCTTAGACCATATAGGAATT